>MQRK01214166.1:3933-14086 GCA_001938485.1 Girardia tigrina | reverse complement strand
AATGAAAATTTTAAAACTAAATATTAAAATTATTCTATGAAATTAATCTTAAATTTTTAATTTTAATAATTTTCAAAATTATATTGATTTTTTAAAAAATAATATCAAGTATTTTTTTAATAAAAAAATTAAATTTGTATATTATTTTTTATATATCATTAAAATTAAAAATAAATAATTTTAATATTTTTTTTGGATTTTTTTCTTAAAATAATTATAATTAGTAGTATATTATAATTTTTATGCATTCTTATAACTTTTCTTTTAACTGAAATAATTTTATTATTGGAAATTTTCAAAAAACAAAATTATGATTCTTCGACAACATCAAACTTAAATAGTATTAAAATATGCATAATATTTTAAAAAATAAAAAAACTTTTTAAAAAGTTAGTAACTAAATAAGTAAAAAATAAATTTGTTTCTTTCATTGGTACAAACTTTTTTTTGTGATAGGGAAAGTTTCCTAAGACTGATATCAAGTAAAGTTACCACTGAAGTCCACAGAAAGTTATTTTTAGATAATAATATCGTTAGGGTAAAATAAAAAATAAATAAAAATATAAAAAAACAATAATAATAGAAAGAAAATTCAAAAAGAATTTTTATTTTATAATAATTAACAATTGACGATTGTCTTGCAAGAATTAACAAAAAGACTAAAATTCCATTAATTATTGCAATTAATTTATGTTAATCGGTAAAGAGTTATAGTTTGATAATATTTGCAATATATTGGGATTCAGTAAACAAGGCTTTTGATGTACTTAAGATTTCAGTTCCCATCATCAAAACCTTCTGCTATGGACTTAAGCATCTCATAAAAAATTGTATATTTTTCTCCAATAATTCAATTAATGATACTGTGGAATATTCAAAGAACATGCTTCAAAGATACCCAAAGAAAGCTTTTAAAGGGGTTTTATCCAGTCAAAACCAGTATCAATATGTTTTCCAACATCGATACAGAAGAGTCGATGGTCAAGACGATTGAAAAGTACTTCGAAAATTTTCTTAAGTGTTATTTGGTCACCCTTCATCCTATATGAGCCAGGGTCTTTTGATTATGTTTTTATGCCATCAACAACTGTAAAAAGTAAAGTTTCAGATTTTTTTAATATTTCACAACATTAACAGGATCTAGATGAAAGTTGAGTAATAAAATAGGAATGGAAAGGATTTCTTACCAAACTGTGAATGAACCTAGTTTAGGGGTATCACCTAACAGACGTATTGATTCTGTGTTTCCTGGAAGCACAAATTTTGTTTTTTTGACGCCCTTTATCAAATAAAAGTGGGTTTTATCAGAAAATCATATGTGAGATAAAAATATTCTCCTACATCTTAAAAGTTCATTTGCAAACTCAAGTCAGCCACAACCTTGATCTTAGAGCTGTTGCTAGAGTTGAATCTTTAAGATCTGAAAATTCTAGTACAACTTGAATATTCGTAACAACAAAAAGACATTAATGGCTAATTTCAGTGATACGTTTTAACCAAAGAGTAAAAACGAGTGATAAAACTTTGATTAAAAGTAGACCTTTAGACGACTTTTTAATGCTTTGAAAAATACATTTGTTTAAAAAATATTTTAATTTTCTAATATCTATTACATATTATAAGAATGATGCAAATTAGTAAATCAAATATAAGTAAAAGAATCCATAAATAATATTATTTATTTTATATTTAAAAAAAACGTTTATTTAAAATTAATTGATAATTGTATGAACTTCTAAAGAACCTTATAAAACAAAATGAAAAAGATTTGAGGAAGGTCGATTGAGTTCTTTTCTTCATGAGACCGACTTTGAGTCTGATAATCGGTCACATCAATTCAGAATAATTATTTTTTATTTAATTAGTTAATTAAATTTAATTCTCAAAATAAATTATGCATTGTCTCACTTCAAATAAAAGATAAAAGTTGATGAACAGAAGTTTATGTAAATTAAATTTATTTAATAATTTAGAAAATAAAACAATAAACATATCGATTTTTTTATTCTTTTTATTTTTTAGATTGATAAAAGAACATGATTTTGTTGCTAATAATTTTCCAATTTTCATTTTACGAAAGTAAAAATATTCATTTTATAACAACAGAAGAGTTGCCACCGAATACCCTTATTGGAGATATCAAACCTTATGTTAGTTCAGAAGTGGTTCAAACGTTAAGAATATCCAACATGAATATTAAAACCAACGATTATTTTCTATTATACATGACTTACATAAAACTAAAAAGAACGATTGATCGAGAAGAGGTCTGTCCCAAATCAACAAAAAATAATGATTGTACATTAAGCCTCATTTTAATCTATGGAGAATCCAAAAGACCATCCTTCATTACAATTGTCATTACCATAGCTGATATAAATGACAACACTCCAAGATTTGCCCAGTCTGAAGTGGAACATACGGTTGTCGAAAACGCTGATCCAAGGTTGAGTGATTTATATTTGTTTGAAGCGGAAGATCCTGATCGTCAGGAAAACGGAACTATCACTTATAAATTAGTGAATAACAATGATATTTCCTCTTCTCAAATGTTTCGTTTACAAATATCACCAGACAATATCCCAAGACTTATCCAATTACATCAATTAAATTATGAAACGAAAAAACTTTATAACATGGAATTAATAGCCACTGATGATGGTAATCCTCAAAAAACCGGGACTTTAAAAATTCGAATCAAAGTACAAGACATTAATGATAATTTACCGATTTTCGAAAAATCTGTTTATGAGGAAACAATAGTGGAGAACATATTAGTCAATGAAAAGGTGTTAGAAGTGATGGCTACCGATGATGACAGTGAAGAAAATGGAAAAGTCAATTATAACATAGCTCCGACATCAAATAATCAACAAAGATTGGCAAGTAACTTCTTTGGAATTCGAACTCTGGAAAGAAAAGGAATGATATATGTTAAAAATAAGTTAGATGTTGATATATCCCCAAGAACTAATCGCTTTGATTTGATGATATATGCGTGTGACAATGGCCATCCTACGCTCTGTGGTCGGACAACGGTAACCATCCGCGTCATTGATATAAACGACTTTCAACCCATTATAAATGTGAATTATTTAACTTACAATGGTCATAATGGGGAAGCAAGTCTGATTCCTGAAAACAGTGTTAACAACTATATTGCCTTAGTTATAGTAACAGACAAGGACTCAGGACCCGGGGGTATTGTCGAGTGTCAATCAACAAACCAGAATTTCGAATTAATCCAAGGAATAAATGATAAAGATTATCATAATAGTTACAGAATAAATGATAAAAGTCAAGACCAGCAAATTTTTCATATAAAAAACATTAAAGAATTCGACCGGGAAGAAAGCGATCATATCAAATTTAAAATCACTTGCAAAGACAATCCAAATCTTCAAAGGGGTAATCAGTATCCAATCCAATTGACGAGTGAGGCGGAAATTGTCGTTTTGATTGATGATGTTAACGATAATCCTCCTGAATTTTCCCGTTCTCCTTATGATTTTAAAGTTTTCGAAAACAGACCAAGACCAGAAGAAAAACGAGTAAGGCTCGGTTTGTTGGAAGCGACAGATAAAGATGTTGGAAGTAAATTTTATTACAAACTTTTAATGAATCCTTTTCATGCTTTTGAATTAACTGAATCCGGGGAATTATTTCTCGTCCGACCATTCGACAGAGAAGATTTAGTCTCGAATCCCGTTAAATTAGTAGCTTCTGTTTCGGATGGTAGATTTAATCAAACAACATCTGTTAATATTTTAATTCAAGACGAAAACGATTTAGCTCCAGTTTTTCCGCAGGATACTTATAAGTTTAATTGCGTTGAAAATTCGTTTTCTTCTTTTGTCGGATATGTAGAAGCAACTGACCAAGACTCCGATGAATATGGACCAATTGAATACAGAATCATTCCCCCGTCCCCGCTTTTTTCTATTAATACAAAATCGGGAATGCTTAGTGTTACTACAAGACTTGATCGTGAAGAAAGAGAATTTTACACTATCCAAGTTTTAGCCATTGATAACTTTAATGTAAAAGAAGGTGGAAGAAAATCCGGAACCACCACAGTTAGCATTACTGTATTAGATTTAAATGATAATTATCCAAATATAACATTTCCACCTCCACAAAAACTTATAATTATCGACAAAGGTTGGCCGATTGGTCATAAAGTCTTTACTATGATTGCAATAGATCCGGATTTCAAAGAAAATGGTACTGTAAGTTACAAAATTACTAAAGACGATCTTAATCTTTTTAATATTGATGCTAAATCCGGAAACTTATTTTTTGTATCGAAACAACCTCTGAAAGACAATCAACATAGTACTGTACACATAACATTAGAGGCAACTGACAATGGTACCCCTTTACCTAAGTCAATGGCAGTCAATATAAGAGTGAGGTTTCCAACTGATAGTGCAACAGAAATACCAGATCAAAATATAGAATACCCTGTTGAAAATCCTCAAAGAAATGACAGACCAGATAGAAAAACGTTAATTGTTATAATTGTAGTTGCGTTAGCATTAATTGTAACAATAATAATGACGATAGTCATTATTATATACCAAACAAAGATGCCTTCTCAACGACATCCAACGGGTAGTTTATAATATTTTTAAGTGATTATTAATTTTTCTTTAGAAAAACAAATGGAAGACAATTTTTATCATATTCAGACAAAATCACGAAATTTAACCCCAATGAACGACTCTCAGAACCTGACCCTTGACGAAGTTAGTTGTTATTAAAATAATGTCTAGTTTCATTACCATTTGCTAATTTTACAAAATTTGATATTAATATTTTGTCAAATATTATGATTATATATTCTTATTTTTCCTCAAAATATTTTTATAGAAGCAAATATCTATAAAAAACAAGTATTCGAAATATTTATCCTTGGTATAACGAAAATATCAATAAAACGTATACTAATTTTTAGGTTTTAAAAATTAAGGAATATTTAAAAAACAAAGATCGATGAATTGATTATTAAATTAGTAAAGGAAGTAGAAATTTTTTATAAGGAAAATTACTTACTTATGAATATAATATTGAACTAATAATATTAAACTTCAACCAAATTATTATTGACGCAGAACCAATCAATCCACACAGAAGACACAACTCTAAAAAGCGGTACAAACCGCATCAAATACAGAGATGTCTTGTAATGAGAATGAGAGCCAAAGAAAAATCAACATAGTTTATCAAGACAAAAGAAATATAACTAAAAATAATAAAAAAAACGAAGAAATCTACATTATTACAGAAAAGACATTAAAAGAACAAGTAGACACTACCAATGATCCATTTTCGGACCATGAAGCTTAAATTAGGGATAATATTAATGATTCATTCGAAGGCCCATATAAACTCTTTAAAAATCAAGAAATCGTTTATTATTTTTTGAACGGGACCCAAAAAATAATAAACCAAAATAGGATAAGATTTAAGTCTCTGTAATCATTTGAAAAATTAAAATTTACACAAATAAATGAAGACAGTCAAAAGTATCAGTCATTATCATAACTAAATCTTACAATAGTGGGGTAGTGCAGTGACTAGTCACATATATATATTTATAAAAAATTTCAACTTTTTATAACAATTTCATCTTCTTCTTTCTTTTTGATCTTAGCCGTTGGGACGTGGGTGCACCCAATTATACACAATGCTTTGCCACATCTTTCTATTTGTAGCCTCTTTTCTCAGACAATTATTCAATGTTCAATCCACTCTATTCTTTTAAATCGTCTATCCATTGTCTCTTTGGTCTTTCTCCTTCCACTCTTCTTTCAATCATAACATTTGCTAGTGCGTGTTTTCTAACCTGATATCCTTAGAATTTCATCTTTCTTTTCTTGATGGTCTCTTCTATTGATTTCGGTTTTTTATCTAGTATCTCTGTCACTCTCCTATAGACAAAGTCTTTTGTATTTTCGTTCTTTCTACTTGACCTTCAACATTTTCCTGTACCACTTCATTTCAAACGCTTTAAGTCTATCCATGCTCTTCTGATTTATTTTCCAACTCTCGCATTCATAGAGGAACGTGGCCCAGACAATAGCCTTAATGATCTTTATTCTGCTCTTGAGATATATTTCTTTGAGGTTAAAAAATGTACTAAGCTTAATCATTGCGCTTGATGCAATACCAATCCGGCTTCTGATTCCTTCTTCATTTCTCACATTCTCTGTGATAGTAGAGCCTAAATATCTGAAACTCTTAACTTTTTCCAGCTTCTTCCTTTCAATATAGATCTCCAGTTTAACCTCGTTGTTATGATTTCCTGAAACCATTATTTTGCAAATTTGTCTGTTGATTTATATACCAATTTTTTGACGCTCTGGGTATTCTATTCGTAAGTTCCTGAATCTCTGATTCATCTTTCAATTTTATACAAAAGTCTATTTTAAAATTAACAGTTGATTGTTACAATTATGTTACAATTTGTAATAAAAACGGAGATTAATTTGATTGCCGTGGTTTGAAGTTATTGTAAAAAGTGTTTAAAAATCTAAATGAAAAAAATGATTTTGTTGAAAGAAGAAATGAAAAACAATATTGAATAATTATATGGATTTGATTAATAATGTGGAAGTAACCGAAGTTGAACCTGAAAATAAATGACAACCAAGTGGAACTAATAAAGCATTCTATGAGAATAAAGTCAATTTTGTCGAGATAGATACAGTGGAACTGATGAAGGATTAAATTGTTTCGTGGTTCGGACTGTCGATCGAGAATGATGTTACTCAAGACAAATGGTAAAGGTGATTCAGCCTGGGAACTGAGTTAGTCCATTGGATATGCGGGAATAATATCAGACCGTAGGAATTGTGTCGTATATATATTGCTGAGATATGCATGGAAGAATGTTGAGTTTGGTTGTTTTGGTTGTAGTGTATCTTGAGAATGAATTTGGGTTTAATCACAAGTTATCAAAGCGAGTTGTTTTTGGTCAATAAAAATCGGAGGATATTTCAATTCAATTAATCGAATCTTTTAATGAATCAAGTATCGAATTTCAATCGGGTAAAAGAAAAAAACATTTAATCGATACAAATTCTCAAATATCTCACAAAAAATCGTCTAAAAAGTGTTTTTGATCAAACAATTCACGTGTTAGTTCATTTCATCAAATAATAAAAAATTAAAATCTAAAAAAATATGCTTATTTGAAGGAGAAACAAAACTGAGGGTTCTATCCTGGTATTTTTTGGCGACTTTTAAACTTGGAACTTTTTTCTATACAGTGATGTGCGAAATTTGTTTTTATCTTATAAAGTTTATTTTGAATATTTTTTTTATATCTGCTATTTCATCACATATAATCTTGTGTCTATATTCCATACATTAAATAAAAACGAAACTCCAATTAAAAATTTTCCTAATATTTTAGTCTGTGTTTCAGACCGGCATCCATTGAATAATTATTATTTTATATAACTGCTAAACAAAAACTTTTTGTGACAATTTTGAAGTAATCTTTCAGGTGACTGTTGTTATATTAATATATCCTGATTATTATAATATTAGTGGTAATATCCTTTTATTTAGTAATGAATAAATCAGGATTCTCTCGAAGATAACACTCATCATTCTCCCATCTTAAGACAATGTATTGTAGAGAGTGACAGTTTATTCTTTTACAAAGTTGTTTTCAGTTGTTAAGGATATAATTTATTAATTTGCTTCATAATTTGAAGGAATAATGGTGAAATATTAATAGATAAAATAATTTAGATAATAATAACTTTTTCTAATTAGAAGGGCAAATATTAAATTTTCGAACAATACAATTGAATTTATTTATACATATTTTAACAAACTTTTACTCACATTCAAGTTATGTTTTATGGAGAATATTTAAAAATTAAAATTATTCTATAAAGAGGAAGAATCCACTTTGATAAAATTCCTATTTTAAAGATTATTAAAAGAATAAAAATGTCAATTTTAAGGAAAACTTACTTTGAATTTAAATGAAAAATAAAAGGAACCACGTTTTCCAATATATATTCTTCTTTATATACTCATATTTATATGGTTGGAAAGAAAGTGTTGTCAGTTATTTAAAAAAAGGTCAATAAATTTTTTAATTTAATTTTGTCTAATATGGGTTTTACATATTATATTTTCAAAAAAGAGTGAAGAAATCCGTAATTAGATTTTCCACGAATTCTAACTTGATCGTACATACGCAAAAGCGTCTAAAAACACTTGCACTACCAACGGCCAAGATTCTACGACTGAAAGAATATGTTTCCGATGGTGTGAAAAATTCCGCTCCGGCACTAATCATCGTAAAGACAAAAAGGGCTCTGAACACCCAACAAGATCTAACCCAAACAATGCACGCAAACTATCCACTGAACTCCAAACTTTCCATACAACCATTATTCGGAATCTTAAAAAAATGAAAAAGAAAAATAGACGTGGTCAAGAGGTCCTGCACGAACTCAATGAAATACACAAAATCGGCTAGTTAACTATTGCTCTTGGCTATTGTACAAATTCCTCCTTGGTGGATTGTGACGGATTTTGGCGTGCAATAAGAATTGGTTTGTCTACAATAATTGGAAATGCAAAAATCACTGGTTCAGTCTCAGTCAACTTGGAAAACGGATGTGTGGAAATAATCTGTATAAAAATATTTATATTAAGCGTTTGATAGATGGCATATGAATCTTTTCACGTGGAACTCTTCCCCGTGGTCAAAAAACTGAAGTGTACTGCACCCAATTAGACCGTATTCAGGCTGCTTTGCGTGTTCGTGGTATCAACACGGCTCTCATTTGTTTTCAAAAAGATAACGCCAGAATTCATGTTTTATGCCGACGCACCGAAAACTTGAAGAATTCAGTTAAAATGTTCATAAGCACCAACCATATAGTCCAGACATGGTCCCATATGATTATCATCTTTTACGGTTACTGGAACATTTCCTGCGCGGACACCGCTTCATTAAAGATGAATACGTAGAACAGGCTCATAATGGAATTTTCGACCTGAAAACGCCAGAGTTTCACTGCCACAAAATTTTCTTGTTGAAGTCTTGTTGGAGAAGAATTTTGAAAAGTAATTTTGATTACATTAATGAAAACAACCATTTGTTATTGTAAAAATTTTATTTTTAATAAAATGTTATTTTACTGAGAAAACTTTAGTTCGAACTTTATAAATGTGTTTATGTTATAATTATTTTTTTTGATAATTAATTAATTGGTTTAAAATGTTTATTCGCATTTATTTTCTTAGTTTTTTTTTAAAAAGTATGCAAAAAAAACTTATTTTCCTCCAGTAATGGAAAGGAAACATGAAATTTTCCATTAAAACAAAAATAAATAATTTGAGAATAATAATTAATAATAATTTGATAAAAGATAATTAACTTATTAACCTAGGTTTATAATAAAAATACGGATTTACAAATCAAAGGATCTTCATATATTAAAAAACACTTATTCAAATATTAAATAAGAGGAAAATAATAATTTCTTTGACCTCCTTCCATCAATAGGAATTCTCACAATCCTGAATATAAAACTTTCAACTAAATAAGAAATAACTTTGAAGGATGCTGATGGTGCAAGAGCGGGCGCAGCGATTTTGTGGCCGCAGCGCACGGGCAACGAGGAGCAATCATCCGGTCGGGGGGAATTCATAAATCGACACTCACCGGCTCTCATTTTCGGTTCAAGATTCAATCGATACTCAAATAACCGTCGGCATAAACCATTCTCTGATTCCAAAAGAGAGTAAAAATTTTTAACGATTGCGTCCTTGTACATCACAATTTCATATTTATTCTTTATCAAATAACTTTCTCTAGAAACCAACGATTCGCTTGAGTCGTAATCATGAGAAATTCCCAACTCAATGTACAATTCTTCGATATCTTTCGACAGACTCTGTACAGAAGTTTCAATAAATTCGTTTCGGTATTCTTCGTCCAGCATATCATTCAACAAATTATCGACATTGCGCTTGAGAGAATTAGAGAGAGTAATGAACTTTTCATTGACAATTCCGATTTCATTCCAAACATTAACGATCTCGTAAATTTTCTTTTGGAACTCGTCTGTCAGATTGTCAATCCAACTTTTGTCCATTTCTTAAACTTCAATTTTTT
>MQRK01214151.1:16532-40682 GCA_001938485.1 Girardia tigrina | reverse complement strand
AGATATTGAAAACTTGATTGATGGAATCTAGTGAAAGCCTTACTGTTGATCATCATAAAGATGATAAAAATTGTGAATATAATAAATGTTCTGACAAATGTGTGAGTTCTCTTAACACTTATGATGCCAACTCAGTCTTATGGATGCCAATGCGTTTACAGTGGCGCCGCAAGCATTAATTATTTTATAAATTATATAGAATATAAATATTATTTAAATATATTTATTTTTAAACTAATAAACTTTATTAAATTATATGGTTGTTAAGGGTTTAGGTTCCCGAATGTTCTACCGTTAAATTAGTATAGAGTGCCATAAGACGGTGTTATTATTATTTATTACACATTTATAATTATTACATTTGATTACAAATTATTAGTTATCATATCATGATACCACTGATAAAGAAAGACTCTCCAAAAACTTCCCCAAAAGGCACTTATGTATGTAAATTACTATAAAACGTTATCCAGATACTTGTCAGATATTTGGTGGCATTGACGGAACTATATTCAATAATAGAATAGCATTTTAAATATTTATATCTGCCATCTCTTGAAGAAATTAGAATAGCTCTCGTTGTTAACCATTTTATACAAAAATAAAAATATTTTTCATAATTCAAATTATTAAACAGTATCTAAAATATTTGTCACACCATCTCATGATGGAATCAAAAAAAATTTTAGTTCGTATATATTTTTTTGTACGTACAAAATTCATATAAAATAGTATGCGTTTTCGCACGAACGGACTCACAGAAGTGCCGCGCATAGTGTGCGTTTTCGGGTGAGCGGACTCTAATGTGTTAAATGTGATCTGAAATGAATGAACACATTCACACCACAAAATATATCACAAAGCATTATTTTAACAAAGTGCTTTTTTTCGACCTTGTTATTGGGGACTGAATTTTTCAGCAGTTATTTTTGTAAAATCAAGTAGGTCTTGCACATCCAATCAATTTTGATGGAAGAAATACTATAGATATAAATATGTATCATCACGCACAATAATATATTAATGGTTAAAAAAATAAACTACTCAACAATTATTATTTATTAAGATGAAAAGTTACCAAATGAAGCATTACCAGAAGATTTTGCCAGTGGAGTTTCCACTAATCTCTATTTTCGCCGATGGTTCTTCAATCCTGATCTGGAGGTTGAATTGATCCATAAATATTCCTACATGTCTGATATATTTTATATTCTCGTAAGTTATTTTTATTTAAATTTCTTAATGGTTGTATTTTTCATAAATTTATTATTTTGATATTGGTTCTAATAAGTTGTAAAATATTGAAAAAATATTTTCTGAAGATTTTCCGTCACTCCAGTAACAAGATGAGAGTATTAATTTACAGAAAATATTTTTTCGATAATATATTTTGAAAGTTTTGTCATCATAACTGATTATGGTATTATTTTCAATGATCTTCACGTGTATGAATCAAACAGATATCCTGATATAATCTATAAAGATGGGAATCCAGAACCGACCAGTTTTTTCAGAGTTCGGATAATTTTAAACACAATGGTAATTTTTTAAAATCTGAAAGTGAAGAGTGGTTTATAAAACATATCCGTACTAGTTTTGACATGTTAAGAATTTTTACTTGTCCTGGTACTAAATGTTGCAAGAGTCCTCGTAGCAGAATTTCGTAGTGTTGGAAGACCGTTTGTTACCGTCGTTTATATAAATATTAGAGTTAATTAATTCAGACAGTTTAACAGTCATCGTCAAAACAAATAATTTTTTTAAACAAAAGTGATTATGTATCCATGAAATTTAGAAACCTGTTTTGAAGACCTTTTACTCAATCGATTTTCTTCAATCTTTGTACACTTACTCATTCTCGATGACAATAAATGATTATGTGAAAATTTTATCGAAAAAAACTTTATAAGATCCCAAAATAGGAAAAAACGGAAAATTCGGAGTTCCCGAACAATATTATTGCAATATATCTACTTATAAATTACAAGTACTTTATTTTAATTTTTAATGTGTTTTTTTAATTTAAATTTTTTGAATGTTAAATTTTAAATTTTAAAAACTTTGTAGGTAAAGTAGAGTTTTGTCTGTATTAAGAACATTTAAACAAGTCTCGTTTAAATCTTTATTGCAATTAGATTTAGAGTCATTAAGACTCTCAGAAAGTCTTTCATCGTTTGTCATCGTTCTAATTGGTTTTCTTATTTCTGTTTTTAATCATGATTATTCGAACAATTTTTCTGAATTATTTTTTAAAATATTTAACCTCTAAAAAATATTAATTAAAAATATTAATTTTTACCATATTTCAATAAATCCCAAAATAATAAAAATGATCAAATTACTAAAAATGCATTTAATTTAAATTTTACTAAAAATTATTAAACTTAATTTTAATTCTGAAATTAAAAATATGAACTTATAAAATGATTATTTTAATTATAATAATAATCAAATTTAATAATCAAACTTAAATAAAAAAATACCAATTTCATCTGGGTGGAGAATCCCCATTCTATATTCAACATACTTAAATCAACATACAGCATCACTACATTTACACATTCAAACAATTTAAAATATTCCTCACAGTCTGCATAAATAATGGATA
The DNA here is from genome assembly GCA_001938485.1 of Girardia tigrina. NCBI lineage: Eukaryota > Metazoa > Platyhelminthes > Tricladida > Dugesiidae > Girardia > Girardia tigrina. Next base: position 38,074 of record MQRK01214151.1, on the reverse strand, counting down.
TAAAAATTTTAATTTTTAGATGTAGTTTTTATAATTAATTTATTATATCGTTTAAAAATGTGAGAAAAAATAGTTTTCCATTTTAGTAAAATAAAAGCAAATTACGAAAGTTGTTTCGAATATTTCTTTAAAAATTAAAATACAAACCGAAAGGGATAAAGATACGATTTAGGATAAGTTAAGAATATATTTAAAATGTTTTATTTATTTTTGAAATGTAGTAAATTATTTGGCATATAAAAATGCTATAAGTTGTATTGAATAAAAATTCATTTCGTTTCGTAGTACTGTTTTCGCTTCAGAATACTCAGGAAATGTTCCATTTTATCATTGGGAATTTTGAACCCGGTTTTTATTTGAAGTTCAAATTACTGGAGTTCTTTCTCTCGGGCTTCCCCTAGCATCCCCAAATTTGGTAAACGTTACTTAACGTATTTCGTAGTCCCTGCAAAACCGACTATCACTACTTATTCATATTACTGAGAACACTTTTCTCACACAAAGCTCGACATCACGGACGAGGTATTTGATTTAGTAAACTGCTAAGTTTCTTACTTAAAAATCAGTGTTTTAGCTCGGGAACTGTCATCATCCCAAATTTAATAATCTCCTTATAATAGGAGTATAAGAAACTACATAGTATTTTGCAATATACTCGAATTCTTTAGTTAAGGTTAATGAAGTAATTAAATTATTATTATGTGTGTTTTTATTGAAGATATTAAATTTTATCACAGAGGCATTTTTAAATAAGTTGATATACGTATAATAGTGCTTTATGCAGTTGTTCATGTTAAGACATATTATCCGAAAGTCGTATTATATAATACAGTGTTCGCTTCCAAAATTGAATGGTCCCAAAAATGAACAGTACTAAGTGTTCAATTTCGACAGCGATCACTGTGATTATATCGCGACTGAAGAGTAATGTAAATTTAATTTGTTCAAGGAAACGAAAACGAATAAGGTCGTCATTGAAAAGGATTTTTTTAAACTTTGGTTTCCTTCTTTTATTCTCCTGACATTATAATCATGTTTAACATCTAAATTTATCGTATTTCTGAAGAAAGTTATAAAAATGATCAATTTATTAATATAAAATCATTTATTTATATATTACAACAACCAAACCGCTTAGATCTTGTACCTTTTTATTTATTTTAATAAAATCAGTAAGTATTAGCATGTTCAAATTACTAATATACATTTAAATTAGTAATTTATTAATAAAAATAATTAAAATTCTGTCGAATGATTTAATTCATCACTGTTTGATTCAATAAAGTAACTTGTAATATAAAATTTGACCAAATTTTATCTAAAGTAGATAATGAAATCACATTCGACTTTGACAAATAGTATTAGTCAAATATTTCAAGTGAAAATCAGGTTTGAATGATGGAATAAATATATAAATAATAATTTGCTGGAATATGCAATAAATGTATCACTCGCTGGTAAGCAGGGGAAATCGTGGAAACGGCTCTCCGGGATTCTCCAGATCATGGGGTGATATTATTATCAGCGTTGCATGACTGCAATTTGCGGCTATTTCCCCAACTGAGCCTTCTCTTTAGATTTTCATTCATTCACAGATATTTGTCTTTACAAACACCAATTACAGTCAAACCATTTAAAAGACAGCCGTATTCATTTTTTTCTATGGTTGTTGTTGGGTTCTTGATCAATATTATAATTCATTAGCACCAAAAATTTATTAATAACACAATTATCAATTATTCAAACAATTTTTAGCTAACAATTTTTTTAATAAAAAAATGTTTGTCAAGGAACTTTTTCATTTTCTTTTTGACCAGATTTTTTATATAAAAATATGAAATTATAAATATAAATAAACTGATAAGTTATTTTAAAATTGAAAAATTTTTATTCTATTTATTCTGAAAATTTACATTCCACTATTTATAAATTAAAACCAACATAATTTTATAGTCATATTTTTACTAATTTAACAATAATGATTTTTTATTATTTTAGAATTAGTTTAATGTTATTTCTTTTTTTGTGAAACATTAATAAAGATTTTAATGTTTTTTTATTATCAATATTTCAGTTTAAAAGCATTTTTTACCTACAATTATTTTAAATACCATACAAATTTTAGATACGATTTAAATACAACAAAATAATTTACAATATTCAAATTTTTATTATTATTACGATACATTAATGATAAAAGTCTTAATATTTATTTCTATTTACGAAAACTGTTTATTTGTTAAATATTTAATTTGCAGAATTTCAAACTGACTTTAAAATTTAAAATTATCTGTTTTTTTATTTTTTAGAATAACTTTTAAAATTAGTACAACATAATTGTCTTTATATATTTCTTTTAAAACAATTATTTAAAAATTCATTATTTCCGAATTAATTTAATTTTAAGTTTTTTACTCTACAATTAAAATTTGATTATTTTCGAAAATAACTTTTTAAATTAAGATATATATATATATATGTTTTTTACTTAAATTGCTTTAAAAACTTTTGATTTTAAATATTTAATTATTTTAGAAATTCTTTATAAAAATTAATTGTTTCAAAAATTTTGAAATTGAGCCCGACCTTCACAGTTGTCATCTGTTATGAACATTGTTATTAACATTATTGCATGTATATAGGTGTACAATCATTATTGTATAACAACAATGATCATTTTATAAACAAAACAAATTAAATATTCGGGTAACCTTAGTACAACGACAATAATGGTACTTCAGCAATTATTTCGTTGTACTGAAAATTCGATATATTAGGCTGTTGCTAAAGAAATGCAGGTTTTGGATTTTTTTGTATTTACCGCAATGTTATACGATCAAAGCACGAATGATGTTATGAGTCATTTGAAAGCTTAATTTATACTCTTTCAGATATATTTGTCTAAAACTTATTATAATGTTTCTTTTGTTAATAATTTCGATTTTAATTGCATATGTCAAAACTTGATTTTCGCAACATTTAGTTCTACGAGTTCGAGCTAGGGTGTAATGCAGCTCAAACCGCTCGAAACATCAACAAAGTTTCAGGCAAAGGAAGTGTCCATGAATGCACCGTGCAGCGCTGGTATCAAAAGTTTCGCTCAGACAATACCAGCCTGGATATGAGCCTCATAGAAGCCTCCCATCGACGAATTGAAAGAGCTGGTGGAAGCCAATCCACGCCCAACTGTTCGAGTACTCACAGAAGAGCTTAACGTTGATTCCTGAACCGTCACTCGACACTTGAAGCAAATTAGAAAGTCGAAAAAGCTCGATAAATGGGTGCCTCCCGAATTGAACTAAAGTGTTCCGCGCTTCTTCTGCACAACAAGAATGACCCGTTTCTCGATCGGATTGTGTAATTTGATAAGAAGTGGATTCTGTACGACAATCGACAACGTTCGGCACAATGGTTGGACCGTGATGAGGCTCTCCACCACTTTCCGAAACCGAAACTCCATTAAAAGAAGGTTATGGGGACGGTTTGGTGGTCTGCAGCTGGTCTCGTCAATCACAGCTTTCTGAATACGGGTGAAACGATCACCGCACAGAAGTACTTACAACAAATTGACAAAATGCATCTCGAGCTCGAAAGTACTTTGCCGAGATATGTCATTATAAAGTGGCCGATTCTCCTCAAGGATAACGTCTGACCTCACATCGCAAAACCGACCCTACAAAAGCTAAACGAATTAAGCTATGAAACTGCCTCATCCAAAAGCAGGTTATGGTGACTGTTTGGTGGTCTGCAGCCGGTCTAATCCATCACAGCTTTCTGAATAAGGGTGAAACGATCACCGCAGAGAAGTACTGATTTTAAAGAAAAATATTAATCAACAGAGAACAATTTATCAATATGTACCTTTCTGGAATTTATTTGAAATGTCTGTCAATTAAGTCGGCTCCCGGCGTCTCTCGTCTAAGGTGCTACACAAACAATGAATTTTCATTTTAAATGATTTTCAATTTTATTTTTAAAGTTCTAATTTTATAATTTTGTTAATAATTTTATTTAAATATTAATTTAATTTTAAAAAATGATTTTATTTAAAAAACATTAATTTAATCAATTAAAAAATTAGTTAAAAATGTTTACTTTATTTAAATTTTTAATATTAAAATTTGAATCGATTTAATATTTTTAAAGTTTTTTAATATCTTATGCTGTAATTTAAAATGCAAATTATATTCGAATAATTATTTATCGTGAACATCTAAAATATCAATTTTCCATCTGGGTGGGAGAAACACATTTCCAAATACTATACTCAACATACAAAATTTAAAATATTCATCACACTCAATAACCTGGATTTCGAGATGACGATTTATCTCTCTAATGTACAATATGTAACACTCGTGATAATTTCATTTATATACAATTGCAATCTAAAAACTGTTATTAATTTATTTGAAAGGAAAATTTGCACTTCGGATGCCACTTAAACCACTTTGACACTATTTTTAAAAATACTCTTAAATGTTTTAAATCATTCATAATCTGGCAACTTAATGATTAGTTTATATTTGTCAACGTTTTTTTTCTTTTATGCTCCTTTCGCTTGTTTCTATATAGTCAAGCGTCCTTTTAAAATATTCAAGCCTAGATCCGTGATTTCGAATTCTGAAGATTTTTTAAAAAAATCAGAGTATAACATTCTTCAAACTTTGACTTTGTTTTAGACTGTGATCAGTCTATGAATATTCACAAATAAAACCATAAAATAAAAAGTAATTTTGCAAATGTTTCCTTTATCATTGAATTTTGTCAGGCATCGTGTGGAACAATCTTTAATTTTCTTCTTGTTCTTATTAATTATTTTCTATTTGTTTTAAGATTTTTTAGTAAATTATTGGTAAACTTCATAGTTATTATTAGTTGTATATGGTTGCACATTAATGAACATTAAGTTATACAATCATAAATAATGTGAATACAATTTTCGTTTATTTATATTAACTTCGTATAATAAAATTAGTTGATTTTGTATGAATATCGATGAAGATCGTATAAACAGTGGGTCATCACTTAACTTGGTGATGCTTGATATTCGGTTACAGCGCGTACATTTTATCTCGGAAGGAAAATTTTTAATATTTTCATTCCATTTACTTTATTTTGAAATTTATTTCAATTAGTTCGGATGGGACTACTACAACAATTTTCTTTATTTGGATGGATTTTGAGAAAAATAACATTCTAATTCTGAAGGACTTTTTTTCAACTATATGGAAAATAATACATGATAATCATTGTCACAAGCAACGTGTATTAAATTTAAATTTTTACAATCAAAGCCTAAAATAACCATTTATATTTGGAAAAAAAAACGATGTAATTTTTGAAGAAAACTTAATGCGGGAATAAAACATACCTATATAATAATATGATTAATTATAATACAAAAATTGTGTTTTTCGATCTATTACGTAGTTATTGCAGTCAATTACGACATGATTATAATTCTTTAATAAAATACAACTTTCAACTTTTAAAATTCAGAAAAAAATTTAAATAAAAATGTATTTATTAACAGTCGATATTTTATCGATTTTCTGCGTTTTGTAAGCCTGAATATTTCTTCCTTTTGTTGGACAGATAGTTTTCTGAGACGATTTCCTTCTCTTTGTGAAGTTTCTTTTTGTCCGTTAGGAAAGAATTTAGCAAAAATTGTTGCTACGATTGTTCTTGGTAATGCAGGAATCTTAGCAATTTTTATATAATATTTTGTTTTTGTACGGTATTGTATCTATAAATTGTCGTAATTGATTAAAATAACGACGTTATTGATCACTGAAATGACTTAATGAATTGCAAAAACAACGTATTATATTACAATAAGGACGTTATTGATTTTCATAAAAAACCGATCGAAAAACACCAATAAAAATCAAATTTCCAACAAAAAAATTTTGATATAAAAAGTAAAATTTTATTTTATATTTTTATTTAATTGATTTTATAATTCTTTTTCATATATCGGAACGATATACGCATAATTGTTTTATATGCCTTTATTTTCGGAAAAGTCGTATATAATCAATAATTATAAATAAATTAAAAATTGGCAAATGACTGAAATCAAAACAATTAGACTGATTAAAATTTTGTATTTCAATTGTGAGGAATATTTTAAATTGTATGAATGCTATATGTTTAGTCGGATGTGCTGAACTTAGAATGGAGATTCTCCCACCAAGATAGAAATTGGTATTTTTTTATTTGCATTGATTGAATATTCGAACATAATTAAATAATAATAACAAAAAGATAATAATTTGATAAGATTAAATTTTTAAAATTAACAATTAAAATCAAGTTTAATAATAAAGAAGCATTTAAATAGATATAAATAAAACTAAAATTTAAATTTAAATTCATTTTTCACAATTTGATAACATTTTTAATATTTTTTTAGTTTTTATAAAAAATAATTACAATTATTAATTTTAATAAATATATTTTGAATTAAATATTTTAAAAAGATTTAGAAAAATTGATCGAATAATCATGATAAAATTTAAATAAAAAACAATTTAGAACGATGTCAAACAATGAACGATCTTTCGAGAGTTGTGATGAAAATAATAAATATTCAAATGATAGTAGTCTCAATGCTCATCAATTTCAACGGACATTTCATCCGAACAGACGATTATTGCTACTTATTTAGAATCATAGTTTTCTCACTATAGTTTTACTGCGAAATCAGTTATATAAAATAGAAATTCTTTGAAAATTAATTTCATCCTAAAAATATTTTGCAAAATAAAACATTAAATTTTTGTATTTGCAAAAAATCATATATATATTTGATTTCTTAGCGGGTTTTATGATTATTTCTAGAATGAATATATATTACTTACAATTGCAAGTAGTAGATATTTGAGCGTGACATGCAAACAATTTTTATTCTATTATATAATATATAATAATAATAAATATAATAATAATAATAATTATTATTATAATTATAATATTAATAATAACTAGAAAGTTTACAGGTGGCAAGTCGCCCATGGAAAAAATCTTAAAAATTTAGTAATTTTTAAAAAGTTTTTTACACTTCAACTGAAAGTTTGCAATAAAAAGTCACTCAATTACTTTAAAATTTTTATTTAAAGTTTCATCAAAATTTGTGCTTTATAATTGCTGCGCAGCTCTTGAGATCGTGAGTTGTTGTTGTCATATCGTTACCCTGCAGAAACAGTTGTCCAGACCGACCACTAGGAGGAATATGACTGCTGCCTGTTAGTGATTTTTATCCCCGTTACTGAGTTGTTTACATGCGAAAGACTTCCTTAAAGACGATATTTCGTGTGAAATATCGAGTGTCATTCTTCCTCAGCACATCAATTATTAAAGTACAAATTTTGATAAAAATTTAAAAGTAATTGAGTGACTTTTTATTGCAAACTTTCAGGTGAAGTGTAAAAAACTTAAAAAATTAATAAATTTTTAAAAGTTTTTTTTCCACGGATGGCTTGTCGCCCATAAACTTTCTAATATATTAATATTTAATTATATATTAATATAAATTTTCTTAGATCATATATTTTTTAAAATGTGACAAAATTCCGCAAACCTTATGTTGTCCGTTCGAAGTTTAAATTCTATCTGAAATGGTTTTATATTTATTGATTTTTTTACATTAATAATTTGAATTATTATTTAGTTTTTTAATAGCATTTTTTGAAAAATTAAAAAGATATAATCATTCTTATTTAGGCCCAAAATGAAGTAAACTCTCTTAAGCAGAGAATATCGACAGAACAACATAATTTATTACGCAAATATGAACAAGTAAACGATGAAGTTAATTACCTGCAAGTGTATAGGAGTCTCGATGTCTATGCTGAAATTGCTTTCCCACCATGCTATAGTAATGCCAAAAAGGAGGGTAAAGTAATTCCTCGTTGTAATTTCAAGTCATTTCAGTTGCAAGCGGCAAATGAGAATGGTGAAGAATTGGTAAATAAGTTTCTTTTGAATATTATAAAACATTTGTTTAATCCATTATTAAAAAATATTAAGGTGAACCAAAAGTTATTTCCAATTTTTATATCATTTTGTTTAATAAGATAACTTAGTTGCATGGGCTATATACTATCTTCAAGGTCTTGAATCGCTCTATCATAATATATATTACAATTAGTAATCTGTCATTTATTGATTATTCTAAACTCTAGAAACATAAAAAATAGAAATTCTTGTCCTTTTACGCCATGTTAGAAACAAGTTTCCAATGCAGTGACAGCAAAAAATATCATATGCGAAGATGAAGATAACAATGTGATCTCAGACCATACTGCACGAAATTGGTTTAAACAGTTTAACGACAACAACAGAGACAAGTTTCTTTCAAGTCGACATTTGACCAGGAATTCTGAAGCAATCTGTGAATCCATCGAAACAAATAGATTATCCTCTGAACTCAACATTTTTAAAACATCAATTGTGAAAGGGCACTGTTGAGAAGAGACCTCAAAAACCTATGCTAAATCTGCCTGATGAATCTTTTATTCACAGAATTGTCACTTATGATGAAAGGTTTATGCATTTTAACAATCCAGACTTTTGTGGCTATTATTATTAAAAATCAAATTAAAATTAAATCGAACAACAAGATCTCAACAATCGCTATTAAATTAATCGGGTACAAACCATTGATAATATCATCGGCGTCAGAAATTTAGTCCATAATACAGACAAACAAAATCAATTGTTGGATAGTGGACAAATGGTGGAACCGTTAATGATCGATTCTCAAGGTAGATACTTGTGCATTTGGTGGAATTTCGAACTTTCGACTTGGATCTCTATCGCATAAAACACGATCGGATATTTTCAGCGCTTGGCAGATAATATCCCATTTTGATCAATTTCAAGCGTGCCCTTCTGCAGACAACGCAAAACTACACATTACCAGGCAAACTCAAGAAAAGATAAAAATATTTGACTCCTTTGAACTTCTTCCATACTAAGTTTATAACCCTGAACTTGTAACATTCGACCATCATCTTCTACGTTCTATGGGACACTTTCTTCGTCACCGCAACTTCAACAATCTGAGTGAGATCGAAAATGGATACCAAGGGTTTTTTGTCTTTAAAAACAGGGAATGGTATCGCAGTGAGATTGACCAACTTGCTGATACATGGATTCAAATCATTGATTTAAATGATCTTTGATTTGAATCTTGGTTGCTTTTATTTGTTGTAAAATTATGTTTAAACTTTTAAAAAAATTAAAAAAACTTTTGAATCACTTTAATGTGTTTTAAAACTTTTAGCTTTTAAAATTTGAAATGAAATCGTTTGGTTCACAAAAATTTTGATAAAATTACGAATCATGTTTATATATTTTAAATATAATCGTTAAACTTTCAAAAAATATTGTTTTATCAATTAAGGAATTTTTTGAAGTATTATCTTTTCAAATTCAAAGGTCTGGGTAAACCTGTGATGATAGAAAATCATCATTATTTTAAAAAGCATGTTTAAAAAACTCACAAATTTTTGAAATTATTTTTGAAACATTTAAATCTTGTTTATTTGAGAAAATTTAATGGAAATATTAATTGTTGAAATAATCTGGAGATAAATTTTTCAACTGGCTTTTTTTTCGTTGAAATGTCTTGGGGGATCAGAGAATCTTAAGAAAATATTTTGTAGGCTATTAAATTAAAATCTGAACTACTGTGTCATTCTAAGCGTCGATGTGTGAAGGGACCTCTGATATTAGAATGCTGGCAATAAATAAATACCGGTTACGGTAACATGCGAAGGGTTAACCCTTCGTAACTCAATATCTTAAAAAAACATCATCTTAAAATTAAGAAAAACATCCCCAAATTCATCATCCAACCACCAACGTCACCTGTAGGTACTAATAAATCACCGATGTTGTATAGATCGGTGTGTAACAGATATGCAACAGTGATTTAAAATGTGATATGTTAATAGTTAGAGATCCTGTAAGAGTTACAACGGTTTGTTACAGAAGTGTCACACCATGTTACGAAGGGTTAATTTATTTTTCACACGATAAAAGATTCGATGTGGTATGGTTTAGGCACTTTTATCTTTCTTACTAATGTGAGTTGTTTTTACTATTGTAGCGTTAGAAAATGAAAGCAACCCAAACATTTTGAGCTTGAACAATAAAATAAAACAATGTTTGTCTCTAATTACAATTAAACATTTTTTTGTTCTTATTTTGTAACAAAACTCTTATCTCATGAGTGATTTATAACCATTCATTAAAAACGGAGGATTTTTTTAAGTAGATAAAAATATTTTTTAATTATCATTAATGGCCAGCCCTGCATTCTTTAATTGTTGTAGTAGAAGTGTACAAATCAAAGGAAAATGTAAAGAAATTTCTCTTGGACGAAGGCTCGTTAATTCTTCCCAATAGGTTTCCAAATTTAAATGGACCACTGGTACGTATATTTAGATCAGGATTTCATTAAAAAATAAAACTTTAAATTATAAAATTTGGTTTCCGTGTCTTTCTTATAAGAGTCTAAGGTCTTTTTGTACTTGTGAGGTTCATAATCAATAACAGAATTTAAAACACTAAAATTTATTTCTATAAGAATTAAATATTTTTTAAACAATTTTCGGAGGAACGATGTTTTCTTATTTTGCACAAACGAGTTATAAATAAATACACTAAATATAATTAAATACACTAAATATACACTAAATATCGATCTAAATTTTAATTATAAAAATTGATGTTTATAGTTGTTACACTTTTTTTCGTTAAATTTTATTACGTCTTTAATTTTCAATTTATTATAATTTTTTATTAACGTAAAATTTACTTTAATTGTTACTCATAATTAGGGTGACCTTAGAATTGACCTAAAAATATATTTCTAGACTTCATTATCACAGATTTTGGACTTTATTTTGACTTTATTTTTTTAATATAATAAATTTTACTATAAAACAGAGTTAATACAAACCACCTTATTTTAACAAAGTACTTATCTTAAAGTACAGTCAAACTCGCTTATCTCGAATCGTGCGTGACGGAAAAAAAATCGAGATAGCCGAATATTCGAGATAACCGAGTTTGACTGTATATTAAACACAAATAGTGAACCGCATTTGTTGGAATAAAATTTTTGTCTTTCCGCCAAATTTTTCCATGAATAGAAAATCACCGTTCCACATCAACCGATCAACAACGAATAAGTGCTGGAAGAAATATCATACCGTTGATGATAAACGATATCAAGTATTTGGTTTTTTTTCTAAACGTTTTGCTATGTAGCCAGATACATTGAATGGATCATCTTGTAAAGATACCGTACTTAAATCATTTTACGCTGCTCTTATAGCATGTGAACTACTTTGGTTCACTTAAACAGTTTAGCAAACTAGCATATTTTTTGATGTTTACCAACTCGTCTATTTATTTCTCACGTGTTAAGACTGTTCTGACACGGGTAATAAGAACTCCACCATCTGTGATTTTCTGGACAATAGATCGAATTGCAGGCAAATGATCTGAGTACCAGATCGTTGTTTTGAGTCATGCCCCCTATTAAGAACACCAATATGGGTTATCGAACATTTATTTTCAATACAATTTGAATTGTCCTTTGAACAACTCTCAGCCAAGCTTTCAGAATTCGAAATCGTTTTAAATTGATAAATTTTTGTTTATGTTTTTTAATAAACAGTTATTCGAACAAATTTTCATTATTTTCAGATTTTATTTTAATTTTAAAATTTTATCTACATATTAATTTTATTTTAAAAATGATTTTATTTAAAGAAAAAACATTTAATTAATCAATTCGAAAATTAGTTCAAAGTTATTTACTTTATTTACATTTTTAATATTAAAATTTGAATCGATTTAATATTTTAAAAGTTTTTTAAATGTCTTATGCTGTAATTTAAAATGAAAATTATGCTCGAATAACTATTCATCGTGAACATCCAAAATATCAATTTTCCATCTGGGTGGGAGAAACACATTTCCAAATACTAAACTCAACATACAAAATTCAATAAACCAATTTCAACACACCAAATTTTAAAATATTCCTCACCTCCAAAATTTCAATGTCGGCTGAGGTGTTTGGCTGATTTCATCAAATAGCAGACAATCACGATTTTTATTTATAACATTTTATTTTAATTTATAGCACTAAAAATAGGATTATTTCAATGAAATACAACTTATTAAATTAAATTCTCGCTTTTTAAATTTTTAATTATATATTTATTACGCTAAATAATTAGTTTTTTCATTTTTTTGATCGAACGTCAAATTTAGACCTTATATTGACTTAATAACTTCCTTCACAACGTACTTACACTTAAAAAAGTAACAGATTTGTGTATAATTTTAAAAAATAACCTTGCATTTAAATTTTGACTTCTTTGACTTATTAATTAACCTTGCCATTAATTAAACATAAAAAATTTACGAGCTCACCAAAATCCTAACTTTTCACTTTTCTCATGTTTAAACGGAATATATGACTTATACTCGGTTTGTCGGAAGTCTTAGAAATTTGATCAAAGAAGCCAGAAATTACTGTAACGTGAAAATATATGATTTTTAGTCAAAAATGCGTCTTAACCAATGCTTTACAATGCTAAATAAGATGCTTGACTTCATTTGCACATCGATCTCGCGAAATCTGTTTAAACTATTACAACGAATATTCCAGCACTTACTGTGAAAAAATGAAATTCTTTTATCGTATTATCCTTTTCATATCTTTTCACCAGCACCAGTTAGGCTTGTTCTTTTCCCCTCACGAAATTATTAGTTTCAGAGGAAACTGGTTGTCTAGGATAGAAAATTATCAAGGTATTTGGCCGAGGTACCTTGTAAAAAGTCTAAATATCCTTGAATCAGTCTCTCCCCTCGAATAAATTATTTATAAACATAGCAACACAATTTTTCCATACTAATACTGAAATCATTACAATTAAGAAAATGGAGTGTTATAAAAGTAATTCCGCTACACCTCAGATCACATACATTTCCGTAGACTGTGATATATTGAATAGTGCTGATTGCCTGAAGCACTTTAAAATGATTATATAACATCGGGATGTCACATGTGAAGTAAATTCCTATGATTTTTGCAAAAACGTGTCGTAGTAAATCAGGGGTGGCCAACCCACTTTAAACATTTTTGCTGCCCGTGAGATTCATCACACTTACAAAATATATTACAAAATATAGGGTTGACTTACAATGCAATGTTGAATTAAAACATTTTTGAAACATCAGAATCATAAATAGATTTTTATAATACTTACGTCACAAAAAAGAAATTTTCGAATTTGATAAATCTGTCATAAAGAAGTTGTTTGCGTTTTTGGTTCCACTTTCACCTGCAAATCATTCCAAAATGAAAATGACTAAACACAAAAGACGGTTTAACATAACATACGCTAACAATTATGATGTGCAAGTACCAAATTAGAAATCGATTTGCAAGAGCTAAGTGGAAGAATGGAGAAACAAATATCGCACTAGTTAAATAAATGTTTAATGAATGAATTATTTTATTTTATTTATATTTCTTTGCAATGTGCGTTCATTATCATTATTAATTTATTATCCATGTTAATGTGTATGAATATTAAACACAAGAATAATAACTCATTATGTTTCATTTTCTCATTCCAAAAATATATATAGTGGGTTAAAATCAGTGGTGAGACTCAAATAATTTAGGAACCGATCCTACCGAACCTGTGCGAACCGGCTGAATCCCATCACTGCATACATCATACATTGTATTTCCACAATGTTGTGTGTACGAATTGCATCTTGTTATAAAAAGGCAATGTAATATAATGTAGAATAGACTGTATTTAAGTAAAGCGGATCACCATAAAGTAACCCATAGAGGATGTAAACACTACACAACAATATCATTTAATTGGTGCAATACAAATCTAAATTACCAACATTTACGTAACAAATAACAATAATATCAGATCAGATCTTTTCGTTACATTACTAATAATAGTTCAGTACATTAATTAATTAAAAAATGCATAATTTTTGTTTACAATAAGTAATGTTTGTCGGTTATTTTAAAATTTTAACTTGTTAGTAACCGGTTCACCGAACTCAAAAAAAATCATGAACCGGTTGTACCGAACCGGCTGAATTCCACCACTGGTTAAAATCCTATTTAAGGATATATAATTTTAAATGCGGCCCGCGGAGTTATGATGGTTTTCCAAAGTGTCCCGTAAGATCATTTAAGTTGGCCATGCCTGTACTAAATACTCGATAATTATTGACCTATCCTATTCTTAGTTATATGAATACCGAGATTGATTTTTTTATGGATATTTTTACCTGACACTCATTTGTTTTACAAAATTGATTGAATCTATTTTGAATTTCTCTGAATAGTAAAAAGGCGTGACAAAATTGGGTTTTGTTTCAGGATCATATTTTGTCTTTTGATTGGTCGAATATATCCAATCTTCGAGTGAACGATTCAGACAAATCGAGCTTAGATTTCGAGTTATCTCTGGTGTCGGCGGACGGTAAGTCCAAGACAAGAGAAGTGAAAGTCTTTACCACCTCAGTGAGAAATTGATTTTGTAGTTTGACCAGTTATTATTGTCCGTCACCCAGAATCATTTCCTGATGAGTTGTATGCTCAGAGCGAAGGAAGAACAACAGAAGTCAGCGACTTCAAAGAGTGTTAACTAGATCAATGACAGATTTCCTCTCTATATTCACGTGTAAATTTAGAATAGATCTATTTCAATTTATTGATCGCCATTAATTTACTATTGATAACATGTTGATTTTGACAAATAAACGATTGTTTTTTTTAATTTTGAATTTGTATTTGATAACGCAATCGATTGAAACAGAAATTCCTGTCTGATTGTCAATAGATGTCACTATTTCCTCAGTTTTCTCGGTTTAAGTCTTGGTCTTAGGTTGTGGTGGATTCGGATCGGTGACATTTCAGCGGGTGCTGTAACCAATCATGACGCTTGCTCATGATTGGTTAAAACTGAGTAACAAAGAGTTAAAACAAAGTTTATTTTCGGAAAAGAAAAATCGCGACGCAAGCTGCAAAAAAGATGGAGATAAAGAAGTACATGAGCGAGCAGTAAGGCAGTGTGTTTGTAAGGTTTAGAACTGGAGATAAAACGGCCAGGAACGTTTTTGGAGGTTGATGAGGATGATAAAATTGAGTTTGTCATTGACAATTATCGACATGATGAAGGACTTCGTTGACTTATTGAAATTATCTCAAAGATCGATTATATCTTTGATTTATGTAAACTTAGTGGCGTTGATCTCTACACTATTTAACAAAAAATTAATAGATCGAATTCCGGCAAGTTATTTACGCTTGAAACTCAATGAAAATGGTTGTTACGGAAGATGAAAAATCGATCATTCCCAACAATGTCGACTGAAAAAGAATCTGTGATAAACGGGATGAATCACTGTTTAAGACCAGTTTTTATCAGCAAGTCATATTTTGTGTAGGGAGATAAATGGAATTCCTTAGTGTGAGGAATATTTTAAATTGTCTGAATGTGTAAATGTAGCGATGCTGTATGTTGATTTAAGTATGTTGAATATAGAATGGTGATTCTCCCACCCAGATGGAAATTGGTATTTTTTTATTAAGCTTAAAGTGATTGACTATTCGAACATAATTAAAATAATCATTTTATAACTTCATATTTTTAATTTCACAATTAAAATTAAGTTTAATAATTTTTAGTAAAATTTAAATTAAATGCATTTTTAATAATTTGATGACATTTTTATTATTTTGGGTTTTATTGAGAAATGGTAAAAATTATTATTATTTTTAATTAATATTTTTAGAGTTTAAATATTTAAAAAATAATTTAAAAAAATTGTTCGAATAATCATGATTGATAACAGAAATAAGAAAACCAATTAGAACGATAACAAATGATGAAAGACTTTCTGAGAGTCATAATGACTCTAAATGTAATTGCAATAAAGATTTAGATGAGACTTGTTTAAATGTTCTTAATACTTAGTATCAACTTCTGTCAAACTACCAATTTGGTTCGATATGGTCCACAGTTGAACCACTGTTAGGGGAAGCAATAGAATAAAATAAACCAGAATTCGGAAACAGAAGTGTCTTTGCGTTTTATTGTCTTAACAGAATTTTCGCTTGATGAAAACATATATATGCATCAGTTTTAACAGAGACAAGTAGAAAGTTCTTGGAGAAAATGTAATCATGAAGCCGACAAAAAATCATCTATTTAATTATTTCATCTTCCTTCAAAGAATGGATTTTCAATAATATCGGTAAATAAAAGAATTTCTTATTTGAACTTGTGTAGAATATGCAATTAGGTGGGAAGGAAAGGTTTTTCAGTAAATTAAGATTTTATTAACATTAGAACTGCGGGACCGGTATGCTATACATTTGTGTCTACATTTTGAAAATCGTGAGTAGTTTAAAGCTACTCAACTATATGCATCGGGTTAAAATTTCGAGTACGCCCATCAACGGCGGAACTGGTCATTTTGACCGGTAAAAAATAAATCTATTAGGAAAATCAAATATTTTTTTTATAAAATATGAAATATAGTTTAAACAAGTCAAAATTATGTCAGAGTGTTTTCCACATCACACTTGGAACGGACGGCAGACGTCTTATTTTCTCATTGGAAGGCTGAACATGTTTTGCGCTTTTTACCTGAATTTTACATCAATTTTTATCTGAAGGTGTAGCACCAGCACTGACATTCTTTTGATGAATTTTCTACGATTCATCATGGGAAAAGTGATACTGAAAGCTGGAAAATGAAGTCTCATCTAGAAATGCGCAAACATGTAGCTTCTTTGAACAACACATGAGCGTTTAAAGTGGCTTTATCTAAAAAGTCATAAAAAGCTGTCATTGGCCATCTTTTCCTTTGCGCTTTATTGCTATATAAGCTCAGTATGCTATTTATTGTATCAACTCCTGTTTTGCTTTGATTGTAAGATCGAATAGTTTCCGGCTTCCTTTTCCCTATGACATCTTCATTGGCTGTTTTATAGTAAGTAGATAGGGCAATTACATTTTTAGTTTTCTTAAATTGAAAAGAAACTGTTAGCACACTTCGGCTGTCAGCTAGAAAAGTAGAGTAATAAAGAGATTTCGTCTTCAGGTGAATGGGTGCTAAACAGCGTATATTTTGTGTCATTGTTCCGACGCGAGTTTTTTTGTTAAGCAGATAATAGGCCAAACACAAGCATGTAAAAAAATCCGTACATACATTGTATCCATTCTTCAAGTCACCTAAACGTTCTCCTTGTCTTACACGTATGTCATACTCACCAAGGTATGGCAACATATTTATACAGAATTTCGTTTGGACGATACCCAATACATGATACCAAAATTATCAGGTTTGTTAAGCATGATTTGCAATAGGCCACATCGGTTTTGCAGCGGAAGATATTATTCATCGACTGCTAAAAACGGATAAGGAGTGTAGAAATGAGAACAGTTGAATACTAACATATCGAACTTCCTTAGTGGACTAAACATGAAGATGGAATACCGTAAGGGTGAAAAACACACCAATACAGACACAATGTTGAGATATATATGTGAACTATGTGTACAATGTCAGACAATGCACGATGACGCTAAAAAAGGAAAAGTTAAGAATGGCATTAACAGAAGATTCAGAAGAGTTCATTTGGCAGACGAATGATAAAAAAATAGAACAGATTAAAGAAAATATTAAAATGAAAAAGACAAAAGAATTGCTACTGAAAAACAATATCGTCACGACAAGAGATAACAAATATTGGATCCCTATGAAGAAAAGAACAGACTTTATAGAAGATATACATAAAATGTTATGCCATGCAGGAAGTAAGAAAGTATACAATTACATAAAAGATGACTTCGATATGTATGAAATGAGACAACAGATAAAGAACATCGTACAATGTTGCGAAAACTGCCAGAAAAGGAAGACACTGACGGAAAAAAACGAAAGAGAAACATATTAAACAATCTGCCGACGAACCATTTCAAAAAATTTACATGGACTTTTCCGGACTATTCAGAAGGACTGTGAATGGATACAAATACATTTTAGCAATAATCGATCAATTTAGTAGGTACATCAGCTTGAGCGCAGTGGCACACCAAGACGAGAAGACTACACGGAAGGTACTATTGGATAAATGGATTGGAAATTCGGACCACCAAAGGAGATACACGTTGATAGAGGGAAATCTTTCGAATCAGCACTCTTTAAAGAAACGACGAAAAGATTTAAGACGGAGATAGTGTTTTCAAGTCCTTATCACCACAACACTAAAGGAATCATTGAAAGACAATTCAGAACAATAAGAAACGCCATAAATATACAAGTACAATTAAAAGATGAAATGCATAGAGATTGGGTAGAAATGTTGGCAGAAATAGAATTCATGTTAAACGGTAAAATTCAAGCAACAACTGGAATATCTCCAGCCGAGATAATCTTCGGAAGAAAACTAAGGCATTGGTGGAAAACTACAACAGAAGGAAAATGTAGAGAAAAAGAAAATAAAAATATAACTGAAAAAAAAGCGAATATTTCAGGTTGGAGAAAAAGTCTTCATAAAGAAAATTAACCCATCAAAAGATGATGACCGTTATATGGGACCATCTAAAATTATAAAACAAATACACGAAAGAAGTTATGAGATACAACTAGAGGACGGCAGGATCCTGATCAGAAATGTAGAATGGCTAAAGCCATTTAAACCGAGGGGGATGTGAAGAATATTTTAATTTGTTTGAATGTGTAAATGTATGGATGCGGTATGTTGATTTAAGTATGTTGAATTTAGAATGGTGATTCTCCTATCCAGATGGAAATTGGTATTTTTTATTAAATTTAAAGGATTGACTATTCGAACATAATTAAAATAATCACTTTATAAGTTCATATTTTTAATTTCACAATTAAAATTAAGTTTAATATTTTTTAGTAAAATTTAAATTAAAATATATTTTTAATAATTTGATGATATTTTTATTATTTTGGGATTTATTGAGAAATTTTAAAAATTATTAATTTTTAATTAATATTTTTTAGAGGTTAAATATTTTAAAAAATGACTTAGAAAAATTGTTCGAATAATCATGATTAAAAACAGAAATAAGAAAACCAATTAGACCTTCTGAGAGTCTTAATGACTCTAAATGTAATTGCAATAAAAAATTCAAATGAGACTTGTCTAAATGTTCTTAATAATATCATTCTTAACTCCCTTAAATTAATCCAAGACATTTACTTTATTCAACATGTAATTCTGTTGTACATAGTAAATGCCATGTTTATGCAATAGTATTTTAAAACATATTTTCCGCATATAATTTCATACTTTTTGTGAAACTGTATAAATCAAAAATCCACTTTGAAACGAATACACAACTAAAAAACATTATTTAAATATATTTCATTATATTTGTTTATCGCTGTATGAATAAATATTTAAAATGAACAATTAATTATATGACCTGTTTCACCGTTAAAGGTATGTAATTTTTCCTACTGTTTTAGTGTTAAAAGCAAACTTATCAATAACAAGGTGTCCTTTTCATTTATGTATTCACCATTACTTTCAATTATTCATCTCCAACGAGTCTGCAACAAGAAAATTCCGCGGCGGTAAAACTCTGGCGTTTTCAGGTCAATAAAACCTTTGAAGGACCTGCTCGACGTGTTCATCTTTAATAAAGAGTTGCCTGCAAAGAATAGGTTGCAGTGACCTGAAAAGACGATAATCGGATGGGGCAACGTCTGCGCTGTAAGCGAAGTGCTTAAGAACTTGCCAACTAATTTCTTAAAGATTTTGTAGCATCCAGCGTGAAACATGAAGTCTGGAGTTGTATTGTTGAAAACAAACACGAGCCATATTACTACCGCGAACACGTGGCGGGAACAATTTTTGAACGGAATTCTTTGTATGCTTCTCCTGTGTCAAGACCATAAGCTTCCTGGAGTGCTTTCTTAACTGCTCCATAACCTCATAGATCCCTTCTGGAAATTATTGAAAATAATTAAAATACGTGACCCTCCAGGAACATAAGGAGGGTCATCATATTGTCTATATCACAAATTGTCGCTGTCGCCTCAAACTTGCGACAACATTCTCCGAAATCTCCGGTGTCATCAAAAAGGCACACCACGTAGGAGACTTTAATTCTCTGAATAACTAGTGATATATTATATAATAAATTCTAGCAAGATTTGTGAATTTTAAAACAAATTCTCATAATATCTTCACAAAAGTTTCATTTAAACTGTATGTATTAAGAACATCAATTTGACTTTTCATATTTTTATTAACATACCAAGTTTGATTGTCCTCAAGACAATCTTTGTCCAAGCTTTCATATGCTAGTATTCTAACTCATTGATTAATGTCTTCAATCTTATTATTTTTAGCAAATGGAGAAATAAATAATTTTTTTTAAAATATTTTACTCAACATTTATTGGATAAAAAATTAAAATTATTATAAATTATTTAAAAATAATAACTCAGTTTATTTTTTTTAATTGCAAATAAATTAATAAACTTATTTAAAATTTTACAATTATTTTAAATTAGAAATAAATGTAAACATTACATATTTTCCCATTCTTTTTATTAGCTTACTTTCTATATAGGTGTATATATTTATGTTATGCCAAATTTGTGTAATCAGCAACCGACTTGCCGAATTCGTGGTCTGCAAAAATAGTTTGCTGAAAAAGTGTAATTGCCGAATTTTTGAACTAGTCAATTTTTTTCTGATTTCAATATTTATATGAAAAATTTTCATTTTAAAATGAAAATTTCTCAATTTAAAATGAAAGATTATGTTTTTTATAATAAAAAATGTCAATTTAAAATGAAATAATATCAAATTAATATGAAAAAAATCAATTTAATATGACAAAAATTAATTTAAAATGGAAAAATATAAATTTTATAAAAAATATCGATCTAATAAGAAAATATGTTTTTAATACGAAATATATCGATTTTATATCAAAATTATGTTTTATTACGAAAAAATATCAATTTAATATGAAAATTATTGATTAAATATGAAAAAATCAACTTCATATGACAAAAATATCAATTTATCATTATTAGTTATCAATTTAATATGAAAAAATAAATTAAATATGAAAAAATCTTAATTTATTAAGCAAAATAGATTACAAATGTAAAATTTTTATTCATAGTTATTTAAACTTCTTCCTTGGTGGCAAGTGAATTACAAACGTTTGTATTTTAAAAGCATTTTTCATATTAAATACAATTTTCGTATTAAATCGATACTTTTTCATATAAAATCGATATTTGTCGAATTAAAAACGCAATTTTCTTATTATATCGATATTTTTTCATATTGAATAATAATATCAATTTCATCAAATGAATTAAAAAAATTTTAAAAATTGCCGAATACACGAATTCGGCAATTACACAAATTCGGCATAACATATATATATAAATATATATAT
>MQRK01214151.1:0-16482 GCA_001938485.1 Girardia tigrina | reverse complement strand
TATATATATATATATGTATCCATAGAATTTAGAAACCTGTTTTTGAAGGCTTTTTATTCAATCGATTTTCGTCAAACTTTGCACACTTACTCATTCTCGACGACAATATAAAAATTTGATCGAAGAAAATTTTTTAAGATCTCAAAATTGGAAAAAACGGGAAATTCGGAGTTCCCTAACAATATTAATTGCAAGATATCTACTTATAAATTATAAGTAGTCTATATTAATTTTTATTGTTTTTTTAATTAAAATTTTTTACATGTTAAATTTTTTAAATTTTAACAACTTTGTTGGCAAAGTAAAGTTCTGTCTGCATAAAGAATGAATATAAAAAATTAAAATTTTTGATTTACTTGTTAGATAATAAGAATTAAAATATTAATCATCCATCTGGGTAGGAGAGACATTTCCAAATCAACACACAACATTCAAAATATTCTTCACGGCGAGAATGGATTTGTTCGCTTTTATTATATTTTGACTTATTTTTTGAAAAGTTATATTATAAATCGAATTATTTTTTGGTTAAATGTTTTTAATTCTTTTGAAGTTTGGGTTTATGTATTGCGGGATGGGATTGTTATCTTGAAACATTTAGTTTTATTTTAATCTGTTGTATATAGATTAGTATTTTATATTTCATATAGATTTATGTATTATTTTACATTGACATTTAATATACATACATATGTATAAGTTTATAACAAAATAAGAGGAACTAGTAAATGTATTATTATTCTCGTAGTTAATTTAAATTTGTTAATAATAAAAGATATCAGCGTCATAGATTCCAATGAATTCCATCGTATACGTATATCTAATAAATCCGTAGTAATGTGCCGGACTGCCGTTATCATCTTGAACGTAAACGATTGCCGGTAAATCTAAAGATGTTGCATATGGACAAGAATCCGGCACCTGTTCATAAATTGTGATTAAACCAATGTCCGTTTCACAAGAATATTGAGTTGCAGAAATTTGAAATGATCTCCAATCATATAAGTGATTTCCGACCATGCTGAAAAACAGATAGTTTAGTGGTAACACTTTCTCCAATTGCCACGGATACGATCCTATTAAATTGTTTTTACAATACCAAGATTGGACGTCATCAGTACTTCTGACCACAAACAACAATGTTGCCACGACATCTTTATTCGCATTTTTCAAAGTAACATTCATCATCACCGGTCGGACATTATTCCATTCTTGTAACAATCGACTTTTAAAGTTCTTTGTAAAATCTTTCGTATAATCATTAATTGAATTATTGTAGTTACCAGGTATCGTGTAGTAATTGAAAGCATTAACCTTGCTGTTAGAAATGACCTTGAATAAGGTTATATTGCTCGGCATTCGTTTAAAGCTATTTTGAGACAATGAACGAGTCTTACCTGATCCTATCCCAATAATGTCCACACAGGCATTGCTCTTCATGACAAAGTAGTTATTTTGGTCATTCGAAGCTTTCACTCCACATTCAATAATTTCTGATGTTTGAACGACACAGAAATATGATAAAAATAATATGATACAATTGCTGTACATCAATAATCATTTGACAATAATTTACTGTTTATATATAATAATTTACTGTTCATAAATAATGTAAATAAATAAAGGAATGTAATTTGTAATTTATTTTGTCCTATTAACAATGAAAAAGAAAATCAGAAATCTTAATTGTAGAATTCCTAGGAGATAATACAAGAAGTCTAATTTAAAATGGAAGAAGCTTAATTAAAATAAGTTATTTCTTTGACTATTTGATAAATCTTTTTAGAATCAAAGGAACGTTGTTTTTTGAGATTATAAAGTTAGGTAAAAGAATAAGAAATAATTATCCATTTTATAAATTGTCTTATCTGTTCTTAAACGCTCGGGGATAATAATGGGTACCCCTGACAATTATAAAGCTTTAACATAAAAAAATAGTATCTGAATTAACATTGGATAAAGCAAAGTTTTAAAAATAATTGTTACACACATTTTGACCAACTTTGATAATCACGAGACAGTAATTTCAAAACAAAACTGTCAATCTTTTACTTCTTCTCTATTCTTGAGCCTTTTAACTTTTGTGATCAAGATCTCCACAATCCTGAAAAAACAAGGACCTGCTACCTTCTCCAAACGATTTTGCCATCAAAGGAGTTCCTTTGGTTGTAAAATACTGATGTATTATGTGTAAAAATATAAAAGTTCGTTTCATTTTTTCTAATATTATTCTATTAATATATTTTTTTCTATAAAATTTGTTTTGTATCTATAATGTAGAATGTTTTAAGCTCTGTCGAATACTTTTTGAATTTAAAAAATAGCATATAAATTTTATTTTAATTTTATAGATGACCACCGAAGCACCAACAAAAGAGCATTTGCGGGAAGTTCTTTTATTCATGTTTAACTCGAAGAAAAATACCATCGATTCTCAAAAAATGATTTCTAATTATATAGCGAAGATAAAATCACTACCAGAGCCTGTCAGAAATGGTTTAAGAGATTCAGAGAAGGCGGTTTTGATTTGAGCAACAAAGACCGTGGTAGACCACCAAAGCAGTTTGAAGACAATGAATTGTTAGTGTTACTAGATGAAGATAATACCCAAATGCAACAACAATTAGCTGACGCGTTAGGTGGGACTCAGTAAACAATTTCAAATCGCTCGCATGACATGGACAAGATTCAGAAAGAAGGATGATGGGTGCCGCATGAATTGACTGAACGCCAGCAAAAAAATAGAAGAACAACGTGCAAACCTTTGCTTGATCTGCAGCAACGCAAGAAATTCATGCATCGAATTATCACTGGTAATGAAAAGGACATTTATTTCGATAATCCAAAACGAAAGAGATCATGGACAGACACAGGAAAGGCGCCAAAGATGACTGCCAAGCACAACATCCATGGAAAGAAGGTGCTGCTCTGTATATGGAGGGATAAGAGGGTATTTTGTATTATGAACTTCTGAAATCTGACGAAACTGTTATGACGGCTCGTTACGTAGAGCAATTCATCAATCGGAACAGAGACGTTGTCACCAAAAGAGAGGAATGGACCAAAAGACACGAGTAACCGATATTGCTTCATGACAATGCAAGACCTCATGTTGCTAAAGCGGTCATAAATACAATAAAAGAAATGAACTGGGAAATCTTACCCCACCCGCCTACTCTCCTGACATTGATCCATCGAATTATCACTTATTTCGACGAGTGGTTCACGGATTGGCGGAACAGAAATTCACAAACACGAAGAAGTGCGAAAACGGCTCGATAAATCGATTGCGTCGAAACATTCGTAATTATTTTTTGATGGAATCTATAAATTGCCAATAAATTGGAATAATGTTGTTGTTAATAAAAGTATACTTAAAATTTTTTTGAAATTTAAATTTTTTAAATCGTAAAAAAACGAACTTTTATATTTGTACACATAATACTTATCAGAATTGAATATTTCTGAGGGTTTTAAAAACTGAATTAGACTCTGACCTTGGCCAACGAAACACCGTGAAATAATTAAAGAAGCTTTGTGTTACGTTGTTGATTGAACAAAAGTAAATCCTTCATAATGATTTTCCAAAAAACCATAGTCTTTGTTTGATGCAGTCCCAAGGTTATTAACCATTGTTAGTAGTGTGCTTGATCCTGGGCCCATTTTTCTTTATCATAAATTTCATTTTTGTTCAGTTCGTTAAATTTTTTTCAAAGGTTTTTGATAAAATCTTTAAATCAAAATTTGAAAAATAAAAACAACTCGAATAACTGTTTAATTCAGTAAAGATTTATCAAAGATAGTCTTAAACTTTTATCATATTAAAAAAATCATTTCAAAATTTTATAAAAAGAATTAAACACAAAATTTTTTCAAATATATTTCTAAATAAAATTGAAAAAATCAACTCAAAAAATGTAATTCAAATTGGAACAAAATTTGATTCAAGTTTGTATACAAAAGTTTCGTAAAATTGTTTCTACTTTGGTTAACCAATCAGAGTGAACCAATCGACTCGCCAATGTTATCGCTCCTTTACGAGAGACAGATGCTCGGACTACCATGCTCATTAAGTCAACGATCAAAATAACCCGAACAAAGATATTTATTTCGGGTGAATAATTTTTAATTTTATTTTTCTTTCTTTAATTTAATTATTTTTAATTAATTATTTTCATATTATTAAATACATAAATTTCATTAAGTTATATTTAAAGATATTATCAAAAAATTGATTATATTAATTTTTTGATTAATTGATTTTCTACATATTTACTTCAAACGTAACTCCGTACCAAACTTATGTAAACAATAACCTGACCCAATCTGAAATTATGACCCCACCTATACCTAACTTCTGAATTTATTCTATTTTAAAAGCAAAACAAAATATAGGAAAAAGAAGAACATCTATGAGGTATACTATTGGATAAATATGATAGTAAAAGTAACACATGTAGTTTTTGTTAATGTAAAATTAAAAATAATTTTAGTTAAGTATTAATTAAAGTAAAAATTTGTAAGCCAAAAAACCTTTAAGAAATATCCTTTCTAAATAAATAGATTTTTCCTTCATTTGTTGAATAAAAATGAAAATATAACGTATGTATTAATAAAACATTTATCAAAGTGTATTGGGCAAAGTGTCACCAGAATCATTGCTGTAGCATCACTAGAAGGAATCGTTTATATAAAGATGTTAAGACGTCTTGTTGATTTGACAATCAAGCAGCATCAAACAGGCGTAAATTGTCATCACCATCTTCTGGTTTATGTCCACCAAGTGTTGCGGCAATGCGTATATTCGAGCTCCAATTTTTCGAGCTTGAGAAATTGCGAATTTCGCGTCCGACAATGCTTCGCCAGTCAAGAGTTTATAATCCACTGAGTTTGGAACTATTGAATCTATCAAATCTAACACCGGTTTGGAGGTCGCGATTGATGGATCTCGGAAGCCGGTTATTTTACCACTCTTTCCGGCTGCACTTGTTTTTTCATTTGCCCATGCAACTATATCTTTGTCGTCTCTTTTACCAGGTAAAACTGTACTTAACAACTTCATTGTATAACAACGTAACATTTGAAAACATAGTCCCAAAATCAGGTTTGGTGTAGCTTCTTTGATGTTATTAGAACTAAGATTAACAATACTTAAATTTAACTTCTTTGCACATTCAATCACGTAACTACAGTTATCTAACATTTGGAATACCTTCTTCTTTGGATCGAAGACTCGAACAATCTTGTTCCAATCAACAATTCCTGGTTGTAGTAAGTCGAGTAATTGAAGTAATACTAAACCGTTTTTCAAGTCAGAATAAATGTCTTTAACGTATGGTGTCACTCCCATCGAATTCATCCAGTTTCTGTATGTTTTCTCTTCTAAAGTTTCTTCTCTTATTTCGATGTCTTGATCAACAATAAGAGCTGGATACGTATTGAAAAGATTTGCTACGAATGCTAAATTTAGTTTATCTCTATTTGTCCCTCGTTGAGTTACCAAAGCTACATCTTCAGCTTCAATGAACACTCGAGCGTCGATCAAGGCCGCGTTTCCCAACATCAGTTCCGCTCTCTTTAACTTATCACTATTCTTGAGAATCGCTTCTGGTGGTACCATTTCGTCTCTTTTATCTGCAGGAGCAATTTGATAAAGTAAATGAGAATAAATCTCTGAATCTTGAATATCTTCTTTGAAATTCGTTATTCGACGAGTTACTCCCGCTTTTTCCAAGTGATAATTCACCCATCGAAGTAACAACTCTTCCGGACTCAATTGTTTCAAATCATCAAGAGTCTCGTCTTCTCTTAATAGTGCTACTAATTCCGCATGATGAAATAAATTAATTAATCCTAAAAGTCCAATTCGAATAACTTGCCACACTAATCCAAGGACTAAATGTTTCGTTCCTTTTTCGATATCCTCCGGTCCTATATTAACCATACAACATCCAATCGCTTCGGCAGAATTAACAGCCAGAGAAAGGTTTTCGTTTTTCTTAAAAACACTCTTTAAACTAGTTCCGGTATTCAGAAGTCTCTCATCAATCGTATCCGCCACAGCAGAATTAATCAATTTACACAACAGAAGACCATCCTGCAGTTTTGTATAGAGATCTTCCGGATTTATTGGCAAATACGGTTTACATAAAGGATCTTTTTGAAGGACTCTGTTGAGCCAATTGGAGAAACTGCGTTCTTCTGAATCACGAATTGTATGTTTGGCGTGATCCTTTTCATCAATTTTCACTTCATCCTTCTATTGAATTATTTTTATAAGTAAACAGTATGTTAATAATAATGACAATCAACCTCTTTTTCGGTGGTATCAGAATTCACTTTTTTCATTAAATGTATCGAAGACTTTAATTTGTCTTCTTTAACTTTTTCACAGATAGCTGAAAACATTTCAATCGGTACAATATCCATATCTTTCGGAAAGTCGTTCATCAAGTCACGCAACTGGTATCCAGCTAATGGAAACCCAATGACTTTCAAAGCTTCTTGAACATTTTTTCGTTCAATAAATCCCGATTGTAATGATGGAAATATTTTATGCAATTCTTCCTTATTTTCATCATTCATTTTAAATGTTTTATTTAGAAACAGTTAAACAATGAAACAGAATTCGTAGCATTGAGATTAATATAAAAGTGATGTGCTACTGAGTGATGCACGGTGCTATTGTCACAGAAAGTCGTGCGCATCCGCGTCTTCGGTGAGCACTCATTTCTCTTTCGCAGCTGCACTCAAATTCCTGAGCCACATCTATTCTATAAGTTCAATTATTTTGAGAATTCGTACACTCTATAAATAGTGTAATATGATTTTTTTTACAATTCAACAGGAAAATATACATAGTTTGTATTTAATATTGTTTCTAAGCTTTTCTTTATTTACATGCTTTAAACTAGTACACTTAAGCTTCATCATTATTATCACATTTTGAGCATTGTTAGAAGATAAATCATTACAAAAGCGATTGAAGAATCAAGAAGAAGAATCAATCATTAATAACTGCGTAAAGAATATCAATAATGAGATACTTTTATATGTTTGTTTTGATATACGAATTACAAATAAAATTATTTTAAGAAAAGAAACTGTTTGAACATACAAAATAGACGAAACTGTATATAAATAGAAGGAGGAACCTTAAAGATACTTCTTCGATTGCTTCGATTTTTAAAAATACTTGTTTTTTTTGTCAAAATATTATTTTATTAATAATAATAATATATCAATAATAATATTTAATCCATAATTGGACTCGATTCAATTGATAATTTATCGTACCAGCAAGATAGGACTAAACCGCTAAGGGCATCTGATGTGTTTAGCGTTATCCCGGAACACTTCTGAACGAATTATTCCCCTTGATGCAGAAAAATATACAGGGAATAAGACTAAGTGGCCGGCATATTTCCCGGATTTAAGTCCTTTTGATTTTTTTCTGTGGGGATATCTGAAGGATAATGTGTATAGGGGTGCTCCATCAACGATTTCCGAGCTAAACAACCTCATCGCGACTTGGATTTCTAAGATTGAAATTTTTACTATTGAAATAGTTTGTGTTTTTCGAAAAGGGCATAAAAAGCGTTTTTGTTTTCGAGGGCTCTAATTCTGAAAGCTTTAATTCTATAAGCTTTAAATTTCCTTTAAAATGATGTACTTTTCAAATAATTAAAATAACGTATTTTTAAATATATAAATATTTTAAAAGCTCAGTCGCATTTGCCTGCCATGTATATATAATTGAAATTTGGAATTATACAATTATATTTTTGTAATATCATAAAGGTTTGCAGCTGGTTGGAAGAATGGCATGACCCCAAGAGATGGTGACTTTTTGTACATAATTTTAACACCAATTTAAATTGGATAAGTAGTGTTTCAGTAATTTACGAGGTAAACCCTCATATGACAACTTTTTGCGATGCGAAAGGAGTTCAGTCACAGTCTTCATAAAGCATAATTAATCTTGACTCATTGGTACTTCAAAGTTTTCAAAATAATTATCCCCATTTAAATTAAAATCTTGTCATTTAACCTCATATGATTTTTTTAAATTAAATGAAAATGTTAATTGACGAAAACAATAAAGACCTCCATGAACCCCTAAAGTACCCATAAAAATGAAGTATCTCAATCACTACCGGAACTCATATCATGAAATTTCCAGTGGTTAAAGTCTCATTGAAGGGTCTGTAGAGATAAATAAATATAAAAATTATATAATTAATTTTATAAAATATAAGTATAACATATGAAGAATTCAATATTTTATTTAACAGAAATTTTGTATTTTATTTGCTAAGAAAACTAACACTTGGGTTATAAATTTTATTTAAATTCCCATTCTGATCATCCTTGTGAACATTCGTAATAGAGCTTTCATTCTTTGATATCATTCTTGATTTAAGAGTGTCTTATTAATTTTTTTTATTGAAATAAAATTATAGAATGTCCCGCATATTATTTCGTTTTTTTCAATCATAAATGTGTTGGGCATAGAGGCTCATAATAATACAATTAATCAACGGTTACAACCATTAATATTTGAATATTTGTTAAAATTTATTAAATTAAAATTTGATTGACTTTTACAGTGAATATTCTTGGAATTCTATAGCAAATTGTTATTGCGCAAGTGAAATGAATGTTGATCAAGTGAAATTTCTAGTTAAATATTTGAGTTAAAACGGTTATAGGGATATATGATTTAAGATATATGATTTATTAATCATAATAATTATTTGAAACTGCTGAAAGTATAAGTTTACGAAAAGTACAACAACTGTCTGAGAAGTTCAAAAGTGGCAAAGAATCTGCATATGATAGCTGAATAAGTGTCACCCGACGATCGTGCATTTCAAAAATTGATGAAAGTATTGCGAAAGTGAACAGATTGATAAATGAAAATAGCCACATATCATGTAGAGAGATAGAAAATATTACTTGAAAATCTAAAACTGTTGTTCACAGAATTATCACCGAAGAATTAGGCTTGACAAACGTTACTGCAAAATTGATTCTTTACAAGCTGTCAGAAGAACACAGAATAAATCGTTTTGAAGTTTATCGGCGGTTGTAACAAACTTGAGAGAAAAGAAGCACGAAGGAGAGATTGTACATTTGCGATGAGAAGTTGATGCATCTAAAGTCATTTCCACCACAGAGCGTAGTCCAATAATGGATTTTTGCTGATGGTGATGGGGAAAGTGAAAAATTGACAGTCGTACAGAAATCCGAATGTCAAAAAATTCCTGATTATTTTAGCGGTGAATTTTTTTTGACCATTTATATATTGAAATATTGAAAATTGGGGTCCAGATACATTAAATTACTTCATTATTTTTCGAACAACTATGTAACATGAGAGTACATACTAAACATGTCTTATAGATGCAGGATAACGCATAACCCCTGCAACGCAGCAGCTGCTACAGTTGATTTTCTACAAGATTGCATAGTTAAGTCAGCCTCAAAGCCAATGTTCCCCAGATTTTTATTTGCTGGACAAATATATTTTTCGGAACATAGATTCGGATAGGAGAAGTCATGATTTAATCGATCTTATTTTTACTGTTTAATGTATGACTGTATATATATAACTTAAAATTGTTATTGCCAAAACTAATTATTTGAAAAATTTATGTTATTACTAATCTCATTATGTACGTATTTTAATACTGATGATTAAATCAATTTTTTATAGATTAAAAGATAGTTTTTGTGCTACGAAAAAAACAAAATAATATACGGGACTCCTTATATTTAGTTTTAAATAAAAAAATAATTTTGACAATATTAATTCACTTCTTAGAAAAAAATATAATAAATCATGTTTCAATATTGAAATTCTGTTCGAACCATCTCAATCATAAGACATTAAAAAATATCAATCGACCTTCTTGGTACGAGAGACACACTACCAAAGACAACACACAAAATACAACACACGCGGCATCATTCAAAATGTTCCTCATAAAATTAATAATAAATGATTACACAAGATCTTCGAACTCATTCACTAGTTGGTGCCGCGCTGCGCATCCAATCAATAATTTTAGTCCTCAAATTTTTTTCTCGTTCTCTTTCTTTGGCATTCATAAGGGAATTCTGTACTGAGGACAGCGAACATGAATTCTTGAAAATCCGAGAATATTCCCGAAGATTATTAATTAAATTCTTATTATCCGTATCATTTACAACGGAATTAATAAAGTTCAAATGCTTTCGCCAGTCTTTTGGTGATATAAAACTGATGAATAGTTTTTCTTTGGAGATTGATTCAAAATTATCCGATTTAACGGATTCTTTCATCGTAAATTCAATTTCGAATAATTTCATTTCAATTCAAAACAATCGAAAACGAAATACTTTATTTTAAAAAATTGTGCGGTGATTCCGCTATTATTTAAACAATCAACTTTTCACATTATAAATTATATACATATATATATATAAATTATATTTACATTTTTATTTTCTTCATGCTAAAAAATTGTGTTTTCTTGGAAGTATTTATTTACAATAGAAATTTAAATTTTGATTTTACTCAATTTTTTTAACTAAAATTTGTAATTAATTAATTTATTTAATTTATTTTTTAAAAGCATATTTCTTTAATTAATTTTGCTTAAGTTCGATCAAGATGTCAATTATTTCAACCACTAGTTATAAATTTTATTTTCAACAATTTTAAACAATAAAAACTTTTATTTGCATTTTTCGTCAACGTTTAAAAATAATGTAAATACGCTTTTGGATTTTCGAAACAATAATGGAAATTTTATTCATACACTTGAGCAAAATAAATTTTCTCAATAATAAAATATCTTTAGAAAATTTATTCAGACACTCATTTTTGGACGAGAATACTGTTTTTGTAAAATGGGTTTAATATCATAATTGCCTCTTTGAAACGTTTATCTATAACTGACCAAGGTTGCCACTCTATCTCAAAAATGGTAGCGATTTTTTCTTCTTTACATTATATAATGTGTTTTCTTTTCTTATCGAACCATTTTGGAAACGTTTTATCGTGCAGTATATCTTTAATTTTTAATTCTTTAATTTCTTAATTCTAATTTTAGTTGAAAGTACTGATTGTGTCTTTCCATTTTACTATAATGGAGAATGTTTTGATTCATGTACGAATTATTACAGAGGGTCGAAATGGTGTGGGCTAAGAACTAATGTGTACGGTTCCTTTTGGAGACTTTGTAACGATAAAGATGAGAAGATGAAGTATGATTTATGCACAAGGTACTTTAATAAGTGATGGAAAAGCTTTTCGAAAATAAGCTACTTAACTTGTTTATAGTTTCTTTACCCATTGGAACTTAATTATGATTATTCATGTCCACATTATGTATTATCTGTGATTAATTTCATTACAAATTGACTTTTCTTTCTATGTTTTGTTGGTTATTGGTTTATTTTTCAAAGCTCGAAAGTTGTCAAGGACACGTTTATTTATATTTTAAATTGAAAGAAGAAAAAGTTGCAAGAATTTGAAAATGCTTTTACAGAATTCTTCAACTACATCGAAAGAGTCAAGTATGAGATCTTCGAGAAAGTTCAGTAATTAACGGATGTGACAATAGTCTAAAGGAGCAACGTCTAGATTTCAGAATGTTGTTGCTTCTCCTTGGGGCAAAATATGCCGTTACATTAGTCTTGCCGAAGCAAAACACATTTCCGTCAAACAAGACTTGAGAACTTTTCGATCAAGTTCCTCATAATAGTCGGTAAGCGTATCAAATACAGGATTTTTTCAATGTTTCAGAAAACTTAAGTCATAGTCTTCTTTTCCTATGTATTTTGCTCTGTCACTTATCTATGAGTTTCATCTCTTTGAACTCCACGCTTAGTTTAATAGCGACTGATCATGTAGACCTACTTCTCTTTTGATGACGAAATTCACTTCAAAAACAATCATCAACCTGATTACTGAACTATTGGTTGCAATGTTTGACTTATTTATCGACTTGAGAATCAATCAAATCATTTTGACCTTATTGTTTATTTCGTGGACAAACCTGTTGCTTGTGATCATTGCAAACTGTCTTATGATCGAAAACTTCCTTTATATGCAGTCCTCGTTTTTTTCGTACCTTTACCCCAAACATAATAATTCATTGTTAATGAATAATTTAACAATGAATTTTCAAAATCCTACCGGTCTCCTCGTTTAACCCGCACAAAACAAGATCGATGCCTCACCCACCAATGACAGAGGTAGCATAACTTTTCGTTTTCGCGGAACATGTCCGTAAATTTCCGAAAATGTCACGAGCAACATCCCTATATTTTCGCTACAATCTTACACCAGTGTAATTTTCAGCATCTTTATCGATTTTCCAAGTGTCACAATAGTTTCTAATAATGACATCGAGATAAAATCAAAAATCGAAGAGAAATCAGCAATCTTTATTAATCATACAGCCATGCTCGTTTATTCCATGTATTTCATTCGATTTAATCTACTAGTAAGCGAAACAGGACATTTAGACGCGGTGACATTTCGACGCCAGAAATTAGGATTTAAATGAATAAAATGAAATAATTTGTAATGAATTAGGAATTTAAGGAATAAAATGAAATAATTTGATATTAATTAGGATTTTTGGACATAAAATGAAATAATTTGTAATGAATTAGGAATTTCAGTCTGCTTTCAATGGCTGTCAAACATAAATTAAGAGACAGAACTTGCTAAAAATTGCGGGATTGTATATTTATAGAAGTTTGTTTATGTGAATAGAATTACAATTCTAGTTAAAACGTGGGAGACGAAACATGTCACTGACTTATTGATCCATCCAAATATAATGTAAAATTTTGATTAAAAATTATAAATAATTATTAATATATTTAAATAACTACTTCAACATTATTTTTAATATAAACACAAAATAGTTTAGAAAATATACTTTTATTTAATCCATAACAAAGTTGTATGCAATTCCTCGTACAAATTCTAGTATTTCTCTATTTTTGAAGATTGACGACTTCCAAAATTCGTTCATCAGCTAAT
The DNA here is from genome assembly GCA_001938485.1 of Girardia tigrina. Lineage (NCBI taxonomy): Eukaryota > Metazoa > Platyhelminthes > Tricladida > Dugesiidae > Girardia > Girardia tigrina. Next base: position 3,437 of record MQRK01214151.1, on the reverse strand, counting down.
GTATACTTTTTTCGTTTTGTTGTACGCTGATCTCCTCAAAGAAATTGTTCATATTGTGCGGGATAATTTGGAAAGTTGTAAGTTTGTTGTTTGTATGCTGTTTAGATTTGTGACTCTCCTACTCAGATGGGATTGATATGTTTATTGATTGATTATTTGAATCCAATGAAATTAATTTAATGATATTAATTTTAAGTACAAATTAATTAAAGTTTGATAATTATGAATTTTAATAATATTTTCAGTAAACGATTTTAACTTATTAAATTTAATATATTTTAAAAATTAATGTTTATTTAAAAATTACATAATATATTTTTATCCAATAAAATTATGAGGAATTAAAATGTAATATTAAAATTTACCATTTATTGTTTTTTTCACATTTAAATATTTAATGGAAAACTATATCAATCAAAGAAAGATAACCTCTGAAAATTGTTGTGAAGAATCTGTTTGTGTTGTAAATAAATGTTTGCATTCAAATTGTGATTTTGTTAATTTGACGACCACGACTCATGTGACAACGAACATTATGGGATGTGAAAAATTCAATGGATCAGAATCGGATTTGGAAGATTTCATTGATAATTTCGAACGCTATTCCGACATTATGGGTATAGCAGAAGAGAGGAAAATAGTGATGGTGACTGTGTTTATGACACCATCGGCAATAAAAAAATATTCAGAGATGGACTATAAAAATTACAAAGAAAAATTGAAGGCTGCATTCACTAAAGAAAAATCCATTCTGGATACAATGAAGGAGTTGGTAAACTTACGGTGGGGATCCTCCAACCCAGAAGAAACATACAAAAAAGCAGAAGAACTTGTGAATATACTAACAAAAGAAAAATTTTCTAAAAAAGAACTACTCAACCTTGCCTGTTTAAATGTGGTTGACAGTTATGAAATCAAAAAAGAATTAAAACTGAGAGGAACAACTGAAACCAAAGATATAAAAGGCGTAGTTACCAATATGTACGAACTACGTAAAATGGAAAGTGAGGAAACAGTGGCAGCATATACGACGGTAAATAAAAAAGATAATTGGAAAAACGTAACTAGACGCAAAGCTGTACACAACGAAAGAACCCCACATAGATATTACGAACACAACAATAGGAACCAGGGAAATAATGAATTCAAACCGAAAAACAATTATTACAGAACTGTAAAATGTTATGCATGTCAAGAAGAAGGCCACATAAGAAGAGATTGCCCAAATGTGAAGTGTACTCATTGCAACAGAAATGGCCATTATAGAACTCAATGTTATCTCAACAAGAATAGATTTAAGGAAAGAGAACAGTACAGTAGAAACAACGATTGTAAGGAAAAAAATAATGCAGGATACCATAATAGACCTCAAAATCGTCAATATCCAGTTGCGGAAATTGATGAATGCAATGAAGACAGCGAATACGAAGAGATTAGATCAAACCAAGGAAAGTTAACTAAAAGGGTGTTCCTAGATAAGAGACAAAGGTATGAAAATGAGTAGGGAAACGAGGAGGCACGATCACAAGGAGAGGTGATCAATGTGCTTCATTAAATGATAAAAATAAGTATGATAGTGTGTGTGATTGTGTATGTGAATGTGTGTGTGATTGTATATGTAATTGTATGACTGGAAATAACCCCCTGGAAGTTTGTAAATTAGATTGTTGGAAAGAAGAATGTGAAGGAAACTGTTTTAATAGTAAAATGGAAAAAAAGAAACAAAACAAAGAATGAAGAAATTTTAAAAATAACAAAGCTTAACATTAAATATGATAAACTGGATGGTAGACCAAGTATAGATTTTTACATTAAAAATAGAGAAGTACACTGTCTTTTAGACACCGGTGCTAGAGTAAATGTGATTGAATTAAGTTTAATTAAAAACATAGAAGATGACCGTTACATGGGTCCGGCAATTGTGTTGAAACGAAATCACGAAAGGAGTTACGAGTTACAGCTCGAAGATGGTGGAACTTTGATTAGAAATGTTGAATGGCTAAAGCCATATAATCCGAGGGGGATGTGAGGAATGTTTTGAATTGTGTGTTGATATTGTACATGTAGAATGTTGATTCGGATTGTGCCTCTCCTGTACAGATGGGTGATTGGTATTTTCTTTGATTCATACTAATTAAAAATAATTTAATTTAATTGTAAAGTAAAAAAGATTTAAAATAATTTTTGAATATATTATTTATTTTTTAATATAATTTAAAATTTCTGACAATACTTCCGTCCAATCTCTATGCGTTCCATCCTTTATTCTGATATGAAGAGCATCTTTAATTGTTCTAAATTGTCGTTCTATAATTCCATTGGTATTGTGGTGATACGGGCTTGAATAAAATACTTCTATCTTAAACTTCTTCAGTGTTTCTTTAAATAGTTCTGATTCAAATGTTTTGCCTCTATCAACATGGATTTCTTTAGGTGGTCCATATTTATATATCCATCTATCCAGCAATATTTTCCGTAGCGTGCTCTCGTCTTGGTGAGCAACTGCATTCAGGCTAATATATCGGCTAAATTGATCAATTATCGCCAAAATATACTGGTATCCATTAACATTTCTCTTGAATGGGCCACAAAAGCTGATACGGTAACCATGGTACTTGTGATTGATCACTAAGTACATTAGATGATTCATGAAGTATTGTATGACGGTAAAACAATACAAATATATCATATAGGTTTCAGATATATACGAAAAAATCAATTTTTGAGCACTTTTTTCAGAATTTCAGAAATGTTCGAAAAAATCGATTTATCAGCACTTTTATGAAAATGTTGATGTGAAATCTGAATGTGCGTATGTGGGTTACTATTCAAATGTATGAGCACTTTTCTGATATTCTGCTTCCTTGTACCTTTAAAATCAATGTGCACTTTGTGTAAATTTGCACATTATGCTTACATAAAATCGAGTCTAATGTAGCCTCAATACCTATTTCAATGTTAGTATTTCTGGCCGAGTGATATCTACATTTTATCATAGAAAAAAATTCTTCGATTGGATTTAATTCCGGGGAGTACGAAACTGTATATTTTACTCGAATATTTCTGTTTTGAAAATATTGAGCTAAGAGTGCGGATTTATGAATGGCAGCAGTGTCCATTATAAGTATTTTAGCGGGATTTGCCATTAGATAACTGCCAAAAAGAGTTTAATGTATTATTTATTTTCAATATTTAAATTTAAAAATACAATTTTTATTATTTGAAATACAGGTTACGATTTATAATTCACTTGATGAATTTAAAATGCCAAAATATTTTATTTAAGCAATATTTAAATTTATTATTATTTAACAGTATTAATACAGGGTGCGGCAGCTATTTGAGAACACATAATATAGACACCATATCTTTTTGTGTGTTATAATTACATAATTTTATTTTTGCTGGTAGACATGGCAGAAGCTACTCTTACGAAT
>MQRK01214143.1:0-10681 GCA_001938485.1 Girardia tigrina | reverse complement strand
ATAAATCGTTTTAAATCCATCGTTTTGTTATTTTAAATAATAAAAAACTTTCCCTTTGGGATAGATAAAGCTCCACAATAAATGACAATATTCTTTCAATGTCATAATTTCGTAAATGGTTGATGAGGGCAAATGGATCATTTGCTGAGGTAAGGTTATTGTTTCTATTATTTTATAATGATTGACGCTTACAAACTATCGAGCATCAACAGATACGTTAATCCGTGATATGGAAAAATAAATTGTTCAGAAAAAACATTTACAAAAATAAAATAATTTTTAACTTTCACTAACGGAGGTTAATAATAAATAAATTTTATAAATTCAAAATTATAAGGTTCAGTTCTTGATGTATGAGATTTCTTCTCTTAAAGCAAAGGGATGGAGTGTGTTCGAGAATCAGAACATTTTTAGCCACACTATTTTGACTAATCGACCCAGGACAATCTGAATATTCTTGCGGAGCTCGATTACTTACCGTTCTTCAAACCAATCATAATATATGGACCTTTTTTTGTGCTATGAATTGCAGCCGAATTTCCGTTACTTCATCGAACGACCGAAAGTTGTCTTCGCACGTGCACATCACCATTGTCATTTTTTCGTCTTTACTCAGAGCGACCGGTTGGACGGTAACACTCACCAAATTATCTTCGGTTATTTCGTTGTACATCGATATTGGTGTCCACTTGAAAGTGATATAACGTATTTGCTCCGCTTTTCGAGTGTCTGTGAATCAAGCATCTCCTGTTTTTGCACTGGCAATTATACTGCCCTTACTGACCAAAGAATCGGAGAAGGTTGATTTGCCGTGATCGACGTGGCAATAATACTGATGCTCCGAAAGTTTCATTTTTTGTGCACCAATGAACTAATTTGTTCGATTGTAAAATTTACCATTGTTGTAGAGGATATTTTCAGGATTAAGCAGATAATAACCACACGCCATAAAGTGATAAAAAACAAAATGATCAATTAACAAAACTGTATTTTTAAATATTCACAAAGTTCCAAGGATAAATTTTCACACACACACACACACATATATATATATATATATATATATATATAATTAAAAAATTATAAATTTATAAAAATCTAAGACGCCTTAAATATACAATTAAAAGACAAAACACATAGAAATTGTACAGAAATTTCGACAGCAATAGAATTTATGTTAAACTGTACAATTCTGGCAACAACATGAATATCAACAGCTGAAATAAGTTTTTGAAGGAAAGATAGGCATTGATAAAAAAGTACAGCAATAAAGAGTTAAGATTAAGAAGAGGGAAACAAAATCACAATGATAACGAAACGAATGTTCTTATTTGAAGATAGAGTCTTCATAAATAAGAGAACATAACGAAAAAAACCGATATTTTGGGACAAATCATAATTACAAAACGAAGACATGAAAGAAGCTATGAGATCCAACCAAACGACGGAAGAATTTTGATCAGAAATGTTTAAAGGTTAAAGTCATTTAAATCGAGGGGGATGGGAGGAATATTTAAAATTGTGTATGGATGTGATGTGTTTATTTGAGTGTGCTAAAATTGGAATTGTGATTCTCCCACCCAATTGGTGATAATTATTGTATTTGCGATATCTGATCATTTGAACAAAATTACCATTTTTAAAATTTAATTTAAATTTAATTTAAATTTAAAATATTATAATTTAGAGGTTTGAATAATTTTAAAATTAGTTTAATTGTCTTTTATAACTCCATGAAATATTTTAAAGTTACAAAATAAAAAGTTTTAGGAAATTTGTTCGAATAATCAATATTAAAAATTCAGAAACTACACTAATTAGAACGATGACAAATGTCGAAAGAACTTTGAGGAGTTGTGATGACTCTTACTCTTATAGTAATAAATGTTTGCTTAGTAATTTTGTGGGTTCTCTTAACATAAATTTTCAGTTTGAGTTTGATTGTTGCGAAATAAAAAGTTACATAACATATGCTACTTAGAAAGAGTATCTACAAATGAAATTGAAACAGAATGGTTCGGAGAAGAAACATGAAGATTGTCTAACTCAAGTTCTCAGTGATTGCGTTTCTAGGTAAATTAACCACTGGAAGAAACGTTAATACGCCAATAAGGAGGGAGAGTCGCTTAACTGTCGGGAACCTCTTCACGAGATTTCTTCCTTTTGAGTTAGAAGTAAGATGTTGTCGAGAAAGATTATAGATCGAGAAGATTATAGATCCAGGTCGAGTGACTTAGAAACAAGCCCAAACAGTTGTGAAGGGATGTACTCACTGTGCATCGATTGATCCCTCCTGGTCAGGAAACCGTGCCTCCACTATTTTATCGTCGTTCACAAAAATCTCATTGATAATGATGCGATGAAAATCTTTTTCATCGATCCGCTTCAAACACGGTTTGATCGCTTCAATCATTTTAAAGTCCAATTTTACAATTTTATCCGTTTTTTCAACGTGACTCCAAATTTCATCATCATAACCAAGCATTTTGTCCGTTTCGATGCAATGGACATCAGTTTTTAGTATTTTGAATAATTCAGTGTTTGAATTTATACCGTGGGCCCAAGTCACTTTTACAAGATTGGGATCGCATTTCGAAAACAAATTTTCAATTTTTGAATTAGCGCTCAATTTAATACAAAAAAAATTGTAAGTTCAAATTTCAAAAGAATATTTTTATTTTTGATCAAAATTGTTAATTCAAACAAAAGCGATTACAATTCATCGATCCAACAAAAAAAGTTGTTATTGTGGTGATAACTTTCTATACACACACAAACATCCAATCAGATTCTCACAATCAAACAAAGCCATACATACATACACTCAATTATATTCAATTATATACACAAATATACATATCCATCACATTTTAACACACACGCAATCGATCAACCTTTTCTTTGCAGACAACACATACTCGATTTTCCTCACTCATTGATTTTACCAAATTATTCAAGCGACCGATTTTGATAAGGATCATTTGAAATTTGTTTTAATCGACTGAATTAATTTCGAAACGATTGTCATCGGAAGTAGTTCTCGTGAATATCGTTGAGAGACAATTTGAATTTTTATCACCAATCAACTCACCTATTAAGAACATTTAAACAAGTGTCGTTTAAATCTTTATTGCAATTACATTTAGAGTCATTAAGACTCTCGGAAGGTCTTCCATCGTTTGCCATCGTTCTAATTGGTTTTCTTATTTCTATTTTTAATCATGATTTTTCGAACAATTTTTCTAAATTATTTTTTAAAATATTTAACCTCTAAAAAATATTAATTAAAAATATTAATTTTTACCATTTTTCAATAAATCCCAAAATAATAAAAATGACATCAAATTATTAACACATTGTAATCGGATCACGTATTAATACGTATTTAGCAAATTAATGCTAGAGAGCGGATCACGTATTTATACGTTTTTGATAGATTATTAGTGGAGCGCGGGTCACGTTAAAATACGGGTTCCAATATACTTGAGTTTTCACTATATAGCGTCTGTAGGGTTGTAGCCATGCAGGTAAAAACCTTTTGAGAACAATAGATGGGGTGTACGATGAGTACCGAGGTAGTGTTATTCATCACAAAAATAGTCGAACATAACGGTACATATAACGGTCTACATGAACTAAGACGAAGAATAATATTTTTTTAGTTTATTTCACTACTCTTTGGTGGTCGGACGTTGCTAAAAGCTAAATATCGAGTACATAGATATTATATATATTCCTACTTTATGTGAAATTCTGCACTAGTTTAACGATGAAGAATACATTTCTAAATATAATAAAATAAAATGTAATAAAATAAATAATTTGCAAAAAGAATTATTGAAATCAAACAAATATTTTTGAAGTTATCGCAATTTTTCTAGAGGTCTACGTTAGCGTGAAATGACGTGAAAAATCACCCGCTACCAGCACTAGTACGCGGCCGAAAACTGCCCGATCACAATGTGTTAAAAATGCATTTCATTTAAATTTTACTAAAAAATATTAAACTTAAATTTAATTCTGAAATTGAAGATATGAACTTATAAAATTATTATTTTAATTACCGTATTTTCTCGCATATAACCCGCATGTCATATGTGATTTTATCTACTCCCCACGCTACTCGCAGGGTATAAAAATAGGCTGTGTATCCTAAAAATAATTTGCATGATAACAACTAACATTTCAGGATGATAAACAGCGGATAAAATGTGTTTTTACATACTCCAAATGTCCCTGGTGATGAAAAAATTATGCGGGTTATATGCGCGAAAATACGGTATGTTCGAATTGTCAATCACTTAAAACTTAATAAAAAATACCAATTTCCATCTGGGTGGGAGAATCACCATTCTAAATTCAACATACTTAAAGCAACATACAGCATCACTACATTTACACATTCAAACAATTTAAAATATTCCTCACATCACCTATACACCCTCACGAAACCATATGAAAGTGATATTTTTTTTTAATTTTTTAAAAATTATTATTTTTGTTTAATTTAATTTATTTAAATTATTTATTTTAAATTTACTTTTTAATTATTTATTTTAAATTAATTTTTTAATTATCTATTTAATTTAATTAATTAATTTTCCTTAAACTGGCAAATGTTCGGTCAAACCAAATTTTCCGCTCCACCTCCCCAGAGAAATATGAGACGAATTGTGAACAAAGAAAATCTCACTGCAACTCGTCATGGATATGACACACAACAGAAGGTAAATTCATGATACCGGTGGATTGCGGATCGAGGTGTTTCACTGTCAGGAAATATATTGTCTCAGAAGACGGCATGGTCATATCAGCCGCCTTGAAATCGATGTTTAACGAGTTAATTCAATCACAAATTACTGCTTGATAAATATCATTTCTACGCATGGCGGAGCAATAATTCAAAATTTTATTTCTGGAATAGGTGTTCAAATGCGATTTTGGAGGCCAATTGGCCCTGTGGGAATGAAATCATCTAGCACTGTTTTCAAACCACCAAGTGCAGCAGTGCTTAGTGGGAAATCATTCAATAACATTGTACTGTGGTACAACACTACCAAAACTCGAGTGGAGTAATTCCAACACCAACTCTACTTATCCAGCAGTGTCGGTTGACTCTTCCGGTCAATTTTGCGTAGTCAGTAAACACAACCTGCAAGACCAAGTGTACTTGGCAGTAGTTAGCACGTTCAACTACTCCACCAAGCAATTTTTATGTTTTCTTATTATCTTTTCTTCGGTTTATTATATATATTTTTAAAATATTTAATTAGTTATTTATTCTATTTATAAGATAACGAAATTATTGTGAACATTCTTGTAGAGAAAATTCCATGTTTAAAATTTTATAAGAGACAATTTTTATCATTCTGAGGATGAGGAAAAGTTGAAAAGGCATTCTTTTGAAAAAATATTGTCTGTTCTTTGCTTATGTTCTACTTGTTTTTTATATTTAACTTGTCACATTTGTAACATACCATATTTAAAAATTATAATTTAATATAGAATAATAATATAATAAATCTATGTTTAAAATTTTAAATTCTTTTTGAACCATTGGCATCACAAAACATTAAAAGATCAATCGATCAACGTAGTAAGAGAGGCAATTTCAAAACGAAAATAAAAACACAAAATACAACACACACTGCATCATTCAAAGTATTTATCGTAGTTATGAAACTCTGTCAGTAAGTCTATTTTTCATAGGTGTTGAGCACCCAGAGAAAAGAACAAAATGAATGTCTATGGTCAAAAAAATTAAAATTGCATGAACATTAATGATTGAAATGATATTTCATTGTTCGATCATTCAAGGATTGCCGTACCTGTTCCATTTATATTGAACCGAATTCAATCGTTTAGGTAATGCACTTTCCACAAATTTAACCATCACGCAAATTTTGAGGGCTTCGTCAAAGTAAACCGATTTGCTTGAAGGAACATTGAGGCTACTGTTATCAATAAGGATAACAAGTCATAAATGTGAACAAAATCAAAAAATTATCTTACAGAATGGCGCATTCTCCGAAGGACTCTACAAGATCACTTTGTATTACAGTCTGATCATAACATCCTTCTTCGTCATCGTTATTAAATATTGGCATCAGATCTTTGATGAATCTCTTTGAATCAAGCTGATAATGCGTATCCTCTACACAAATAAATTGATTCATTATACCACAGGAAATATCGTTAAATTCATAATTATATAATTCAACGCAGTCTTCTTCCCATTCAAAGTTGTCTGGTTGCCATAATCGCCAATAAGAAGTATTCTTTAATTCAGATCCATCGTCAAAGATCCAACCAGAGGTGTTACTATATCTTTCATTTAACAAATCATTGAGACCAATGAAGTAATTAATGTAATTGGAAATGATATTACAATTAAATATAATTAGTAAGTCGCTCTCTATAACAAGCCGACCCCCCTTGTTGAAACAAGTCGTCCAAGCGTCACAGTAGTTCATCCTTATTGTGGAAACATTGACGCAGAGATGTCCACAGGCCGTGAAATCATTTGAACAAATCGTCTGTGACAAAGGACAATTCTGGGAAGTATAGATTAATAAATATAATAATTTAAATGTAAACTTCAATAAATTCATTTCATATTTGATAACAATAAAATAAATAAAATTTAATTGAAATAAATCCAGATAAACTTATTGACGATGATATTTTGTCTGTCCTTCTTTATCGAATCAGCTTCCTATCTTTCATCAAATCACTTTTCCCGTAAAAATAAAACTATGACCTTTTGATATTACTTTAGTCTTTCAAATATAAATAATATAAATTGGTTTCAAAATGTTTATTTATTTATTGTTTTAATTAATTAATCATTTTAAAATTATTTTTATCATGTTGAATCCTGCGTATGAGGCATAATGGGAATGGTGCTTATTGTATGTTGATTGGTATGTTTTTTAGGATGGTGTTTCTCCCACCAAGATGGTAGATTGATATTTTAAATATTTTAGAACGTCGAAGTATTTTTTTCAATTTTAAAATTTAAATAACCATCTTTAAAATAAAATTAATATATCATAAATAATATATTTAAAACATTTTTAAAATAATTATCATTATTTTTTGTAATTTATATTATAAATTATTTTGAAATCAAATTGTAAGAAAATTATTATTTAAATTTGTTTAAATAATAAGACGTTTAGAAATAGAATTAAAATTATCAACTGAGAACGATGTCTAGCTATGAAAGTTTTATGGAGAATTATTCTAGTGGCGATTCATGTTGTGACACAAATAAATGTACAAATAAATCTTTATCAAGAATTTTACAGCGTTATAAGCTTTGATAAAATAAGCCGTACATTAAAACATACGTATACATAAATTATCAGTATATAAAATTGTAAAAAATTAACTGAAACAGATGTTTAATAAATTAATATTGTTGGGCTTTCAAGAGATGCATATGAACACTTTTGACAAAATTTTAAGTAGAAAAAAGTTTAAAATAATTCTTTTGGTAAAATTATTAATTTCAAACAAAATAATATTTAGTTTAACAAAATTTGGAATTTAAAATTAAAAATATTTTAGTCTTTGTTTTATTTGATCAATTTTCAAGGCTGTTGAAAACCACTATATAAACAGCAGCAAATTTAGTTTAGTTTGCCCAAAAAATTCTCTTAACAAAAAACAAAAATCAAGGAGTTAAGTAAATTTGTTATAGAAATTTATTATCCCCTTTCTAATAAGCTGAGAATTTTCAGAATAACTGGTCTTTTCTAGATAGTTGTGTAATTTTGTAAGCATTGTTGGTAGTTGTAACAAATCATCCGTAAAGAATACGCATTTTTCATCAATATTATGGTTTTTCAAATTCCATTCTGGAGATGTGATCTTGAAAGACGATCCATGACTTCGATGACGATATTTTGAAGTCAATATTGGAACAAAATACACTTCAAACAACGAGAGAGTTAGCAGAGAAGCTTAATATGTCACAGCAACAGTTTTCTGCCAACTAGAGAAATTGGGGAAAGTAAGCTAAAGGAGACAATGGGTACCCCATAATCTGAGTGAACACAATTAAGCGGATATAATGTCGATTGACACATGTCTCCTCTCAAGAGAAAAAACAAATCTTTCTTGAAGAATATTATTAAGGGTGATGAAAAATAGGTCACTTACGAGAACATCGTCCCTAAAAGGCAGTGGCTTGATAAAGGCCAACGACCTCTACCATATCTTAAAGCGATCATTCATGGGAAGAAAATTTTGTTGTGTATATGGTGGGATCGTCAAGGCATTATTCACTATAAGTTCTTTAACAGGAATGAAATGGTTACTGCAAATGTGTATGTTAAACAACTGCAAAGAGTACACGAAAAACTTTTAGTGACGCGTCCTGCACTATTCAAGCGTTAAAACATCATTCTGCTGCAAGATAATGCAAGACCACATACAGCGAGGGTGACCCAAGAAAAAATTTTCGTACTTAGCTGGTCTGTTTTACCTCATCCTCCATACTCCCCGGATCTTGCTCCGACAGATTATCATATTTTCTGCTCCTTGCAGAATTTTTTAAATGAAAAATTTTTAGATTTGGACCAGGCACTGAATGAGGCTGTCCTTGGCCTCTTCTACTCCAAACCGGCCAATTTTTACGAGGAAGGAATCAATAAGTTGATAACAAAATGGGAACAGGTCATAACAAATAATTATGAGTTTATTTCAAATTAGTTTTTATTTTTTTATGTAATTAAAAAATAAATGTATAAAAAATCTAATAGTTTTAGATTTCTTCTGTTCAGGGATTGGCAATCTACTCAACCCGTCGGCATCACCCATCTTGTTTCCCGAATGTACTCTATTTGGAAATTGTAGGTGTGTAGTAACATTCTCGGAGAGATTATCTCAGGTGTTTGTTTGTCCGTTGTAAAGCGACCCAGTAGCGACTTTTGGTCAGTACAAGAATTGGTGATACTTCTTTATGACATAAACTGAGGATAGTACCTCCCGATCAATATGATAATAGCTGCGTTCAGCTGCAGATAATGTCCAAGATGTGAACTCCACGGGGTCTGTTTGGCCATCATTTTGGACCTGACTCAGAACTACCCATACCCGTTGGGTGATGCATAGCACGTCAAAACAATCTGTAAGTCTGTCTCAAAAGATGGAGCACACAATCCAAGATTCAAAGTTTCTTTACTGCATCAAAGTGGTCATATGTCGCCATATTAAGAACACCAATTTGACTTTTCATATTTTTATTTACACAACAAGTTTGATTGTCATTAAGACAATCTTTGTCAAAACTTTCATACAAGTGTATTCTAAACTAAATTGATTAATGACTTAATTATTATTATTATTTTAGCAAATAAAAAAATAAATAGTTTATTTAAATATTTACTTAAAATTTATTGGATAAAAATAATTTGATTATTACTTATTTAAAAAAAAATATTAATTCGATTTATTTCTTAAAAATTGTAAAATAAATTAACTTATTTAAAATTTTAAAATTATTTTAAATTAAAAATAAATTGAAAGATTACATATTTTAGATAATAAGAATTCAATCTATCAGGGTACGAGAGACAATTCAAAATCAACATACAACATCCAAACACGACACATCAAACATTCAAAATATTTCTCACACCGGGAAAGGATGGCTCTCGGGAATGATGATTGAGGCAGCCATTTCGCCAGCTCAAAGAAAGGACGCGAATGTTATATTCCTTCGACTCGACTAAGGGACATCGAATGAAGTTCACGGATGTATCGATTCTAGCTTCCATGTTTATTTTTAATTCCATCATGTTTTTTTGTTTGGTTTCTTTTTTCAACTTCCTCATTTTTTTATTTACATAAAAGTTTATTGAAACTAATTTTTTACTTAATTTTTTATTTTAATTTTTATTTTTTTTTACATATTTTAATTTTTAATCTTCAATGGGATTAAAAATTAACTATTCATAATTTCTGTTATTTTATTTTTTTATATGTATCTATTTTTTTGAAAAGCAAAATTCACAATCCCCGTGCTATTCAAAAAAAACTTATACAATGTTTTATCAAAAATTTCCATTTTAATTTAAAAACCTGAAAGTGATTTTGCGAATTCACTACATCTACAATGCAAGTATTGTTGGGAGGAAAGATGCATTTTGGAAAACTAAGGCATAATGAGACATTTAATAGCAGTCGCTAGATCATTTTTTTAAAAATATCATGAGCAAGTGCTCTTGTCACACCACCATTGAAATAGGACACAATGGTTTTCATCTATGAAAACACAAGACCTTAAGAATGAGACGTCTTTTTGGAGGGAAAAACTCAAACTAACCCGACCCCGAATATGCCAGACTAGATTGTTTTGTCCATTCAGACGTTGGAGATTTGAGAAAAAGATCAATTTTGAAAGATAAAAATGATTTTCCTGATGTTATCAAAATCAATTACTGAGGATATCGTGTAAACATTTGGAAAAGGAGAACGACAAACTCATAAAAAATATTGAAGTAGTCATTGCTTGTAAGGGCTTTTATAAGTAGTCGTTCCTTTTCCAATTTGGTATGTTTGGTCCTAAACCGTCTTGTGTAACCCAATGTTTTCTGAAAGTGTTTTTTAAATTCTCATATCTTTACTTCAAATTAATATCAGTAGGGGGAAAATGTATGTTCTCCACCACCCC
>MQRK01214140.1:4943-17798 GCA_001938485.1 Girardia tigrina | reverse complement strand
AAAAATAAATTAAATATAAATGAATAAATTATTTAAATAATTTAATTATTCTTTATAATAATTAAATTATAATTTAATGAAATTGAATAATCAAATTAATAAATTATATATAAATTGATTAAAAATGAATAAATAAATAAAATAATTGAATTGATTAATCTTATTATATAAAAAATATATAAAATATTTTTAATTAATTAATTAATCTTTATAAATAATTAAATCAATAATTTACATAAAAATTGATCAAAAATAAATAAATAAATTATTAATTAAATAAAAACAAATAAAAAATCAATTAATTATTTTAAGTAAATTAATATTAATTAAATAAAAATAAATAATTAAATTTATTAATTTGATATAAATTAATTAAAGAAAATAAATAAATAATTAATTAATAATCAAACAACCAGACAACTTCAGCCAGTGCAGTGTGCAGTGTCTCACCTGACTCTGGTGCCCATCTGCTGCAGGTGCCTTGTTACATTGACCGCAGAGAAGCCCCCGCTCGCCAGCCCCACGCTCCTCCTCAGCAGATGGTTCATCCCCATCGACTCGTACTCTTCGAATCGCGAGCCCGCATTGAAGACGGCCGCCACTCGACTAATCGTCGCCACTTTCGGCTGGATCGACACAACGGTCATCCCGTTGACATCGTTCTCCACGCGATACGATTCGACTGGAGCGGCGCTATTCGCCGATTTCTCCGCCAATTTCGTCGCAAAACGACAACCCACGCGTTTCGGTAACGATGCAGTGACCTTTCGTTGGAATTACACAATCAAATTCAAATGACATATCGATTTATTTTTGTGTCGATAATTTCAAATTACCTTGAACATATTCGTAAACATTGCTGGGGAAATGAAATTTTAAACAAATTTGAAATTTTCAAGTGAAAACAAAATAAATAAATGTATAAAGTTATTACGAAATATTTTTATTACGAAAAAAAATAATTTTGTCTTAGTCTGTTGATATATTTTTTCCATTCTTTATATTAGCTTGTTTTCTATACATAAATCTGTATCCATGGAATTTAAAAACCTATTTTCGAATGCTTTTCACTCAATCAATTTTCTCCAAACTTTGCTAACTTACTCATTTTCGATGACAATGATTATGTGAAAATTTGATCAAAATAGTAATTGAAAAAAAATTTGTTTGGGAAAAAGATGTTTTACGACATTTATCCACAAATGTTTAAACTGTACTATATAGAAATATTTTGATTTTATTCCTGTCATACATAATAATAAATTTATTATGTTATTAGTAACTATTTAATTGCAAAATGGAGTTGTAAAAGTTTTTATTTGAAATTTCCCTTTCTACAAAAGATAAAAAACTTTCTGTTGGTAAAATAGAGTTCTGTCCCCATAAAGAATGGACCGATAAAAAATTTAATTTAATATTTCATAACTTTTTTTTGTTATTTTTTCAATTTGTTATTTGTTTTATTTTAAATAGAACGTTTCAAAGTGGTTTTGCTAAATTGAAAGAACGAAAAATTTTTATAAAAACTATAACTATTTATATAACATTTCATTAATTTCTCAAAAATGATATCACGCATTTTGGCCGATTTTTCGACCCCTTTAGTCGTCATCATAAATTGTCTCAAAAAGTAAGGCCGCCTTCCTTATTTGACGCCTAAAAAATTCTGTTAAAAAATAAAACATGTTTAATATCACTTATATTAAAATTTTCTTGTGATTCTCAAATAAAAGGATTATAAATATGATAAAATTACATGAAACTCGAACTCAGAAAAATGGAAAATTCAATACACATTATTTATTCCATAGAATGAAAAGTTTTGGTAGACTTTATAACTAGTACATTTTGTAACAATTAATTCACAAAATTTATGCTCCTCCATTCTCCTGTAGCAAAGCAAAGTGCTCTTTCATGGAAAAAATAAAAAGAACACGAATCTGTTTATCCTGTGGATCGGAGATACCATTCAGATTAAGGTATTTTTGTTTATCCAATCTTAATTCTCTCTATTTTCTTCGTTCGTGACTATAACAATTTATTCACGTTGGTTTCGTGTAGCAATTCTCTGTGGCCTGTTGCATTTGGCGGTAAAATAACTTATTCCTGCTTTTCGGCAACAGAATGGTGTCACAGTATAACTAATGACGCTATGTATGTGTGACATTTCTTGCTAATTCTATTACTAAGCACGGATTATATTGATGGACAGTACATATAATATGGAATCTACATATTAGTATATATGATAAATAAGGTCAATCGAGTTCAAATTTATAAACTTTTTATTAATCTTCTAAATATAATTAAGGTTTTTCTTCTTATTAAAAATTATTCCATTTCTCTTAAAATCTTCTTTCTTTTATATCCTTCTTTTAGATTTTTATTCTTTTTATTTATAATTTTATTATATCTGTTTACTTTCTCACATAAACCTCTTATTATTTTATCCCTAATATTTATATTTTTAATCAATTTTAATTTGATTATTTATATGTAACTTATATTTAATATGGTAAAAAGATAAATAAAATCTAATTTTATCTATTAATTTAAACAAAAATTATCTTTTTAATACTTTTGTTATTTATTATGTCAACACTCGAATAGTTTTTAGTGTTCTGGAATGCTGATTTGCATCAAGGATGCTCGAAACAAGCAGGGATATAAATACTCGCAACTAGTTCTTTGTGGCGCTTTCTGTGTTATTGTTTGGACTTTTGTTGCATACGTTACTCGAGCATAGACCATGTGGCTCTGAACAGAGAGGCGTGTAATTATATTCGTGCGTCTTGGCAGATAGGGTGTTCTGGCCTTAAAAAGTCATCAGTAAACTTATTGATAAAAGCTGATACAGACTAATAATTTAGCAAAAAGCGTGATAAAGTCTTGTTAAGTGTTGCTATTGCTAAGTTTCACTGAGCTGAAAAATAACTTGATGAGGGATTAAGCATTTTCGTCATTTTGATGTGACGACGCATTTATCAAAATCACCCTCAGCCTCGTCACACACAGTGTCACAAAATTCTGAACCTCCTCTCTTCTAGATGCGTGACATCATTAAGGAAAGGCCCACAATATACAAATTCAATAATATTGTTATTAAAAACTAAAAAAACAAATTATATCATTATTTATTGTAAAATTATTCAAAAAGAAAACTCAAAAATTTTATAAAAGAATAACGTTTTTCATTGAAATTGTGAGGAATATTTAGAATTTTGTTGTATTGTGTTTGCATGTTCTATGTTGATTTTGTATCTCTCCTATTCAGATGGCTGATTAATATTATCTGAAACTAATTTATTCAAATTTAGATTTAATATTCAAATATTTTTTGTAATTTATTATAATTGTAAATTTTAAAGTATTTTATTGTAAATTATTAAATCAAATTAGTATTTTTAAATGGTAAATAATGTTGGGTTTTAAATCTTTAAATTTAAAATATTTACTTTTTAAAACACAAATCTTTAATCTGACTCCAATTAATCAGTAAGGACTTCCAACATAAATATATAAATAATTAACAAAAATTCTTTTATGAAACTTTATTTTCAATAACACAAAATAGGGCACAGCTTTATATTGTTCGAATCAAAAATATCAATAACCGTATTCACAAACCGATAATCGATGCGAGTTTGTCAGATCACAGTTTATTAATATCGAAACTATAAATCTTCTAAACAAACTTCTTCTATGCAGGGTACAATCGATCAGAACTTTCAAAAGAGGAAAATTAATCGAAAAAAATAAAATAAACTGTACGATTCTTACTTCTTTAAGTTTTAGCTTAGAAATTTTTGGGCAAATTTATCGAGCCAACTAAAACTAAATTCACTTCTGTTTATATGGTAGTTTTTATCAGCCTTGAAAATTGATCAAATAAAACTAACACTAAAACATTTATAATTCCAAAATCTACGTTATTCCAAATTTATGTGCTTCGAGCAGTTCGGGAAGATCAAGAACATTAAATCGTTCACGAAGAGGAATACAGCGTTCATCAATTACGAGAGTCATGATTCGGTGGCGTACGCAATCCAGCAACTGTACGGTCAGACGATCAAGCAAGATATCGAGTTGAAGTGCAAGTGGAACAAGAAGAGTTTCGACTCGAACAAATTTGACAAATCCAATCGGAGCGGTTGTCTCAAATCGAATCAGCAACCTTGTTTCAATAACTATCCAGGTAGACATTTGGCGTACAATTCAATCAATATTACGTGACAAATTACGGAGTGATAGTGCCGTATATCAGTCAACAGTATGAGATGGTGATAGCGGTTGCTGCGACAAGTGGTGAAGGAGTGGCGCCGATTGCGGCGGGGTATTATAACAATGTGCAATTTGGGGGTGCTTTTCCTAAACGGAACTAGTTCCAGTCGCACAGGAAGCCTCAGAATAACTTTGTTGCTCATATACAAAATAGAATGAATCATCCATATTGAGTAGAATAATAGAGGCGGAGCGAATAACTACACTAATCAACAGCAATTCACCAATGTATACCAGCAATAAAACCCACCCGGAAACTCGTGTGTTCAATAAATTTATGTACTTTAAAGGAAAATAATGTAGGAAAGAAATGTAGAATGAGGGGAGTGTGATAAAGATATAGAAATTTAATATTCTAAGGGATTTAAATTTTTTTAGTCGAAATCAATTTTTGTGAAATGTTACATAGAAGTGTATGGTATGTTGATTGTCTTTATAAGGGACAAAGAACCTCATGCTCTTTTTTGGAAAATTTATTGAAATACATTTTAATATTACACAACTGACACTTGCAAGATGTTTGTGAAAGAAGACATTTTTAAGTTCACAAAGATGAACTTGGAATAAATATTTATCTTGATAAGAAATAATGATTGTTTCCCTTTTCTACTTTTACCAAATTATTTACCACTTTAATACAGGTTTATAAAACGAATTTAACCGAAATTTTAAGCGGTCTCCTAGACCCAACCATAATATCGTTGTTACATATTTCTATTATAATAGAAATTAATTTAAAAGAATCGATAAAGTCGTTCATATAAATCTATTATAAAGTTCTTGTCGTCAATCTCTAGATAACATTTCCAGAGAAACTTTCAATTTCGGTATCATTTCTTGTGGAATTAATATATATCTTCTCTCGTGAAAGCTTTTATAAGTACTAGAAATTGTACTTTCAGTGACATTCAAAATATCATAAAGTTCTGAAAAAAGTAATATTAGAGAATCATTTAAGTTAATGAAATGTTACGTTTTTTGGTAATACTTTCGTTCATTAAAAGACAGGCCATATAAATCGATGCAGCGATGGTAGTTTGAGGTTTTTTGTGCAAAGAGTACTTTATTGACCTTTCAGCTATCTCTCTGGACAATGTCGGTATCAATTTGTCTTTAATACTTATTTGAGAACAAAATCTGCTCATTTGTTCAAACAGATTGGATGTTGAAAGACGCTCATTCAATGCCACTACAATTGCCTTGGAAAGCTTCCCAATTTCTTTCAATGATGCGTGTGATCCTCCACAGATCTCTGAAGAACATTTTTTAACAAATATTTTCAATAATTTAGAAGCATTAAATACCTTTCATACTCCTTTCAACTTTGTTTTCTCGACACGCCAAATATAAAGTAGCACAAGCTACAACCTCTTTCTTTTTTCTAGTAAATCCTTTTATTTGACTTAATTTCTTCACTCTCGACATTGCACTATTCTGAACGTTCAGTTACAACTTTCAATATTTTCTTCAATATTAGTTTACCTTTGAAATAGTATCAATACGTAAACGTTCTGCGATAGCGTTGATGTAAAGTCGGCATTGTTTTATCATTCTATCCGCAGGGGATTCTGTAACATGATTCTTATATTTTTGATTTCCATTTTCGTCGAGATGTCTCGAATCATAAGAATGCTGAATTGTTATAGATGTTGTCGAATCCAAATTGTTGCTATCTTCAACAGCCCCGACTCTTGAGCTATCCACCCCATCATCATTGGCGAAGGATCTCCATTCCATAGAATAATCTATGACTCTATATGAAACTTAAGATAATAAAACATGTTCCTTATTTCTTACCGATCTCCGACCACCAACCCACAAACCGAGCATATAATGTCTCCTGCGACATAATCTTCAATCAACACACCTTCAGGGTGATATTTACATCGGAGGGTGCTTAATAAACAATATTTTAATAAATAATATCAATAATTTAATATTTATTAGATAGGATGTTACATACTTCATTGAGTTTTCAATGTTTTTTTAAATTTAATATTTATTGTATATTCAAACAAATTATTCCGATAAATGTTCGGTATAATGTTTTAATTTGTTAAAAAATTTTCTAATTAATTTACTTAAATTAAATTAAATTAAAATTAAAAACTAATATCTGACGGGTTAACCCTACCGTTTCTGGTGGAGAAAGTTTTGACATGTAAAAGTTTCAACTAACCCTTAAAAACCGATCGACATTTAATTTAAAGTTTTCGTTTCTTATAGATTAATGAAGTTCAATTAGTCAATGAAATATTTTTTATAAAAATTAATTAAAACTGAATTTACGAACTTTCATTATTTATTTAAGCCATGTATTTTATTAAAAAAACATTTGAATAATGACGCTTAAAGACTTAAAAATGGTCAACTGGGGGGTCTAAATAAGTAAAATAATCAACAATTTCAAAAGAAATAAAGTTGATGCAATCTAGATTTGCACGTGTCCAAAATTAGTGACCCATTTTGTTAAGAGAATTTATTACAATTACAATTTAAATCATCTTTGTGACGATTCGTAGCGCTTTCACTCATATTCATCCATCAAAGTTTCATAATTTTCATCCTAAAGTGTAAAATAATTTGAACCTACATATTTTTTTAGAAAAATTTACTACAAATGTTATTGGTTAAAATTAAAATTACTTAATTATTTAAAAGTATTAATTTGATTGAATAATTTACAAATTAAAAATTAAATTAATAAAACCATTTAAAATTTACAATCATAATAAATTAAAAATAAATTTGAATATTAACCCTTTCAATACCACAGGGACTTAAAAGTTCCAGAGAATGTTAAAAAATTACTAGGATATCTTTATCTCATAATTAAATTACTGCAGGGACATGTGTGTCACGAGGAATTTTTTCTAAAAATCTGAAATTATGTTCTCATGTTCCTTTACTTATTTACAACACATTTAGTTGAATAAAACAGAAATATCTTCACAGTTTAAAAGTCGTATTGAAAGGTTAAATTGTGGAAAAACAAGAAAATAATTTACGACGAAAATTTATTCTCGATTTCAAATTTTCCACGAACTTACATAAGTATTTAAATAATTCTGATTTATTGTCATAACTATACATAAATCTAAATTTTAATCAATTAGCTTCATATTATAAGATTTAAAATATTAATCAACCATCTAAGTAGAAGAGACAGTCTCAAATCAATATAAACAGTCAAAAATAAAACATCAACATTCAAAATATTCCTCACAGCACTAAAAGATGTTTTTTCAATACTTAGTTGTCAGATTCTTTACTAATGAGAGGGTTTAACACAGATGTCTTCATTAACTATTTTTCAGAGACCTTTAAAAGAAAATTGAAATTTAGAAATTGTAATCATTTGGTCTTCACCGAAAATTAAACGGATACATGATTTAATTGCAGTTTCAACCTCACATCAACACATCAAGCTCACTGTAAGGAGCTAGCGCACTCTTAAAATTTTTGAATATTTAAAAAAAGAAAATATCTAAAATCAAAGTTTTGAAGAGTTATAATTAAAAATATCTTTAATTAATTTTAAAAAGTTATTTTCAAAAATAATTTAATGTTTGTGGTGCCGGCAGCCGGACCGAGTGGCGGCGGTCAGCACCTCTCAGACGTGCCGAGACTTGGCGCCCGGGAAAATTACCGTGTCGGTTTGACGGCGTCGGTGTGCCGATCGGTTCCGGTGACCATTGGTTGATACGCCATCGGAGGTCGATCCCGTGATCGGCTCGCAGCGGTTCGGAGTTGTGTCTCGATCCCCCCTTGACGATCGGTTCAGTTTCGGTCGACAGTTAGTTCGATCGATCTGCGTTGTGTCTGGGTACCGATACCTCGAATGAGGTATAAACCGGTCTGGGTAATAAACACAATCAAGAGCATAATATTCGTCGGACACCATCAGAACATCTCGAGAATATGCAGAATAAAATGTAAATATATCCCGCGGTAAAGAATTGAGATCAAGAAATAAACGGGGCAAAATTTATTTGAAATTAAAATATTAAAATTTAAAATTGTGACATCATAAAATATTTGTATAATTTAATTAAATAAAATCAGTTATTAAAAAGTTTTTTTCAATATTGGTCGTTTGACCGAAGCACCATATAAGACACCACTGAAGAATGCCGAGTATGGTGGTTGTAGCATTGTGGAGGGCTGCTGGAAGTAGGAGTGGTGCGAGAATAAATATTCCTCGAAACGCGGTGTGTTGCAGTGTGGTGTTGTTCTTGTTGGGTTTTGTTGGTGTGTCCGTTTGCGTGTAATGTGTTGGGTTGTGGGGGTATGATCGCAGTGTTGCTGTGTCGGTGAGGGTTTTGTTTGGCGTGTTGTTTGTTTAGTGTGACAATGTTTAGAGAAGTTGGTTCTGGCGGTATTGGTATGGGAGCGTGATGAAATCTGCTGTAGTGGACTACCGATTTTGTTTCTTTGGTGTTGTGTGGTTCTTTTCTGGGTTTAGTCGCTTGTTGCTGCTGTGTGACAGATCTTCAGGACCCTCAGTGTACTCGATGATGTTACTTTTGGCAGTGCTGATTTTTGGGGTTGAATTTTCGTTGTGGTTGGCTTGCTGCATATTGTCTCTTGGTTCGTTATTGTTGTTTTGTTCTGTGTTGTTGTGGTTATCTGTGTGGTTGCTCATATTATCATCTTGATTGTAGTGATTTCTGGTGTTATTGTTGTTTTGTTTGGTGTTGTTGTGATTGTCGGTGTGGTTGCTTATGTTGTCATTTTGATTGTTGGGATTTCTGGTGTTATTGTTTTTTTGTTCTGTGTTTTTAGCGGTAGTGGAGTCACTGAGGAACTTTTGTTTGTCGCTGTTGCTGTTATTGGTGCGGTGTATATTGGAGTCTTCTGTGTGCTGAGTGTTGTTGTTATACGTATCAGTGTTGTGGTAGTAGCTACTGTAGTTACTTTGTGTATGTGGTTCGTAAATATTGTGAATTTCGTTGTTGTTGTGGATGTTTAGAATTTGACGATTGTCATTGTTGTTGTTATATGTGTGTAGTTTGTAGATGTGGTTAATGTTGTTGTTTTTGATTTATGTGTGTAGTTCGTCGGTCTGGTGAATGTTGTTGCTGTCGCGGTGTGTATCTGAATTGTGGTGATTGTCATTGTTGTAGCTATGTATGTTTCGTTTATGGATGTGGTGAACGTTGTTGTTCCTCTGTGTGTGTGGGGTCGCAGCGGCTGCTTCCACGTGCCTCACTTGCTGCGATTGTGAGAGGTGGTTTCAGTTTTTTTGCTGATAGTGTACACACCCTGGAGCGCACTCCTTGGTATCTGTGCCGAACTGACATGTCAAAGACACACGTCGGTCAATTGTGGTTCGGATCCATCACACGGAAACGTGCACCCGGGTTGGCATTTCTTAGCTCTTTTGCCGAATCGACGGTGAAAGTAGCAAATTACGATAGTAGCCTTCATGAGTGAACCAGATAGCAGGGTTGGCGTCCCTCCCAGAAATCGGACGACTGGTATCCGTGCAGTATGGCTACACGATTCCCGGCTTACTGAATTGCTGAGCGGCTCGGTTTCGACTGGTGAGTTATCATGGTTGCGGTCAGACTGGTCTACAGAGCCGCTATCTGTTCGGCCAGTGATTATCTCCATGAAGTGTGCATCTGGCAGTAATCTCGAAACCGGTGTGCGGCTGCTGTCACTAGTGGTCGACATGATCGAATAGCAGTGGCCCTTGTCGTGCCAAACGGTTTTAGTGATTTTGTCTGCTATCTTGGCCAGCTTCACGAGTTGTAGATTGTCGGACGCGACCAGTATGACCCATTATGTGTCTGGTAGGGCTTGGAGGAAGAGCTTCCTCAACAGCCGCTGATCTGCATCATCACTGACCAGTGCCAGGTTAAGTGCATGCGGATTGGCGGTCATCTTATTCAGGACATGAGTGAGTCTATTATCTCAAATCGGCTGAGTCCTGAAATATTGCTCGAATTGCGCATCGAATGTCTGCTAGTGTGCCTTCATTAAGTGTTGGCACAACTAATCATATGGCCGTTCGTGTGCCATGATCACCGGCAGTTCTTTGTATAACCCTTTTAGTTGTTCCACTGGGAGTGCGATGTGAGGAGATGGAACCGAGAGTGTTGGTTCTTGACCGATTTCTAACGGAAGTCCATGAGCCCGATCCACATGCGCGGTGAGTCATCATCGTCAAGAAAGAATGGTGTGTCAGGGAGTCTCACAGCTTGAAGGGTGGCTTGTGGCAGTGTCCATCCATTGAGTGCTGAAAAGTCGGTCGTGGAAAGTGGCAGGTGATGGTGGGGCGTGTAGTAATCCCGTATTGTCTAAAAGAGAGATTCGAGCGCAGCGGTTTAAACACCTTATAAAGAGTGACTGGATGTCCAGACAGCCTGGTGAGGATGTTTATGATGTGTTCGATAAGATACTCGGTGCACAATTGCATTGTGGCGACAATGTCCCCTTTAGTGCTGATTGTTCTTGTGGTGTGTGATAGACTTATTGTTTTTAGTGTGTTTTCGATGTGGTGTAGGCGTACGTTATTGTCAAATGCTGTGTGAGAGTGAACTCGTTTAATGTGATGCGTGTGAGTGTTTATTGCGGTGCATGTGTGGTGATTGTAGTGTGTGTAAGTTTTGCAGTAACCGCGTTTCAAAAAACATTCAAAATCGCTTACTTCTGTTGGATCGGTTGATCCAACTGCTGACACGAATGTAATGTCGGCAGCTTAACCGAGTGGTGGCAGCCAGCACTTCTCAGACGTGCCGAGACTTGGCGCCCGGGAAAATTACCGTGTCGGTTTGACGGCGTCGGTGTGCCGATCGGTTCCGGTGACCATTGGTTGATACGCCATCGGAGGTCGATCCCGTGATCGGCTCGCAGCGGTTCGGAGTTGTGTCTGGGTACCGATACCTCGAATGAGGTATAAACCGGTCTGTGTAATTAACACAATCAAGAACATAATATTCGTCGGACACCATCAGAACATCTCGAGAATATGCAGAATAAAATGTAAATATATCCCGCGGTAAAGAATTGAGATCAAGAAATAAACGGGCAAAATTTATTTGAAATTAAAATATTAAAATTTAAAATTGTGACATTATTAAATATTTGTTTAATTTAATTAAACAAAATCAGTTATGAAAAAGTTTTTTTCCAATATCGTTCGTTCGACCGAAGCACCTTTGTTGAGTGTTAGTTGTGTTTATTAAAATTGATAAAAGAACTCTGATTTTATTTTGAAAAATATATTTGTATATCTACAATTACTTTAGGTTGAAAGCGAAGATAATAAAAAATGTTATGAATATTACAAAAATCTTATAATGGATGTTTTGTGCTCGAAATACGATAGTTTGACAATTAAACAAAAAGTAATTTACTATCAAATTGTTTTAATGGAAATGGTAGTACTTGAATTGAATAGTACCACTTTCGATTATGCATTGAATTCGAAACTTGGGAAATTCTTTCAACCCGATTATTTCATCGAAGGTTCCTCAAATGCTTCTAAGATTGAAAATATAAAAAAAATGTTTGAAAAGAGAGTAATATTTTATTTGGCCCCTGGCCGATTTTATACTGAGGAACCGAAAACCTTTAGCGACAACTCGGGTTGATTTAATGTTAAAGTTTGGGTCACACTTTACAGCGTGTTTATATAAAGAATATGGTATTTAATAATTATTTAATATTACTTTTAGTGCCTTTTTTATTTATCAATAAATTACTTTTCTCTTTTTTTTATGATCCTTTTGTTTTTCAACAAGTGTTCTTGAACTTTTGATCTAACTTTTGCCATTTTAAACTTTTCCTTTAATCTCGCATTATTTCAGTGTGATTATATCGTTGTAATTCTGAGTTCTTTTCGACTAGTTTAAATACAACTCAGAAAACTAATTTATGCGACGTCTAGACTACGTCAAAATATCCAAGTAGCTTCTCATCTTTGTCTTTAAATTCTTTCAAATAAATTTCTGATCTTATCCTTAAACTCTGACCTTTTTATATATAATTTTTTAGGTACTTTTCTTTTTAAATTAATTATATTTATTCTTTTATTTATTATTTCCTATAATTAACCTAAATGTGTTTTTCTTTTATTTATTTAAACTTTTCTATTTTCTTTATTTATTTACATAAAAAAATATAATTTTATCTTTTTTATCATAAATATTGCATCTATGAAAAATATCATTGTTTACAAATATTTAATAATTTAAACAATACATAATAAGTTATAAATTTTAAGATATTTCCTCAACACCTTAATTTTTTTTGCTAAAAATTTAAGATGAAATTATTTGTTAAATAATTGATTAAAAAAATGTTTTAAATTAGTTTTTAAATTTTATTTTGGTGAGTGCAATTTGCACCACCAACTTCCGTCGTTGGAACGGGAAGAAATAAGACGTAACTGGAACATAAAATTTATTGATGTATAAAACGAATACATGACCCAAATAGGTAGGATAGAAACGTCTATCGGCACAATAATTGGGATAGATCCACGCGTCTCGTCTGGGCATATTTGGGTTGATGATTGACAGTCCGTTGAGTATACTGATTGCGATTCTGGTTAGTGTTCTTGTG
>MQRK01214138.1:0-23641 GCA_001938485.1 Girardia tigrina | reverse complement strand
ATATATATATATATATATATATATATATATATATAAAGCTTTGTCCAAAAGTTTAGAATACTACATCAGGAATGCATTAATTTCACTTATAGCTAAAAAAATATCAGTTAATCTAAGAATAGCTCTCCAAATATTTCAAATGTTATAATTGGTTGTTGAATAGATATAAGACATGCATTCATTCAACATATTATTCATTTTTCCGAGTATCGCTGTCATAATCTTAGTTGTGTGAAATGGGGAACAAAAGTGATCTTTTGCCAACTGTTCGTGCTAGAATTTCCATTTTACATTAAGCCGGGCATTCCCAAATGCAGATGGATTCACGTCTCCATATTTCTCAATCATTTGTTAGCAAGGCTCTCATACGAATTCGTGATATGAGCAGCTTTCTCAGTCGACCAAGATGTGGACGTCCTCGAGTAACAACCAGGCGTCATGATGCGGCTATTCATCGGGCTGCCATTGCTCATCCGTTATCCTCTGCATCTGATATTGCTACAGGTGAGTCTAAGAACAATTCCACGACGACTTTCCAATGAATTGGGTTTAAATTCATACCATCCAGCAACGAATCCACGGCTCTTAGAAAAGAATAATCGTGATCGCATCACCTTTCGCTGAAAGAATGCACATAGGACAAGTGAACAATGGAATCATGACTTATTTACTGATGAGGCTTCCATAAGGCAATTTCAGATTCACCATGGGAGGGTTCGACGACCTCCGGTACGACATCAACGGTACAATCAGCGATTTACAGTCCCGTGTGTGAAAAATTCAAAATCCCTGATCGTTTTGGGTTTCATCTATGCTGCAGAACCTCAAGGACTATGCATCCATAGAATATTACCATCAATATACACCGATATCTTACGATACTCAGCGACTCCCTTCTTGCCAGTATGCATCATAGGAACTGCCAGTTTTTGGTGCAAGACGGGCACCATGTCATTCATCCAAGATTGTCAAGCGATGGCTTCAGGACAATGCTGTGAACCTCATTGGACCCTGGTCTGTGTCATGTTCAGACCTAAACCCTATAGAAAACTGTTGAGCAATGGTCAAAGATACCATTTCTAAGAAGAAACCATCATTTATTATTGATCTTCGAGTTAAGATTCAAGAGATATGGAATTCCTCTATAACCACGGACTTCTGCAAAAAGTTGGCAGATTCAATGTCTCAAAGAATTCAAAAGGTCCTGAAGTACCGTAGACATTACTCATCGTATTGACATTCCTTAGACTATATTGAGTACATTTTGTGTTCCATTTCATGTCTGTTTTACACATGTTTTGTTGATTTGTATATGAAAATTACTTAAGAATTCTATTATTCTAAACTTTTGGCAAAGGCTGCATAACCGATCGTATTGCATTTTCTAAGAAATATGGCCACTGGACTTAAGTTGAATGGCGAAAAGTATTATTTTCAAATGAATCTAGTTTTTCATTGTTTCAGAATAATAGACCATTAGCATAAGAGACCAGTTGGCCAAAATTTTAATAGACGGCATACAAACCCTACTGTTAAGCATTCATCTTCCAGTATGGTATGGGGTGCCTTTTCTGTTTTTGACCGTGGTCCTTTGTGGTTTGTACCTCCAGGAGCAACAATAAATGCCACTACTTAAAAATAGGTTTTGAAAATTAAACTGAAGCTTTTTATGCAAATTCAATATTGAGACAAATTTCAGCAGAATGGTGCCCCATGCCACTAGGCAAAGATTGTGAAACAGTGGTTTAGGGAAAATAGGATTGATGTCTTGCACTGGCCTAGAAACAGCAAAGACCTCAATCCTATTGAGAATCTTTGGATCATATAAAAGAAAAAATGTCAATTAGAAGCTGTACATGGAGCATTAACAGGATGAATTTATCATTTCATGATTGAAGGATGATTGAGTGTAACTTAGGACAAGTAATTCTACTTTTGTCGCCGTTTAAAATTGGTTTTATATAAATAAAAAATCACAAATTGAAGGAAAACGTTAATAAATTAAATTAAATCTTCAGTGAATTCGGAGGAACATTTAATAAGAGACACATGATGAATTGATTGGTATTTATTTCGATTTTAATTTAAAATTGAAAATAATCAATCAATGAAATTGATTTAATTTTATTTTTACTTTCTATAAATAAATACATATGGACACTCACAACAAAAACAGTTTGATATTATTATTTATAATTTATTATTATTATTATTATTTAAAAATAATAAAACATTAATTATTACTTATGAAGTTCTTGAGTTTCAAAATGATTGCTTGAATCGTCTGTGACTAACTTTTTAACCTAAATGTAACAAACTGAATATAAAAAATGTAAATAATAAAATAAAAATAAATAATATTCTCTGTATATTTAATTATTTAAAATCATGACAATAATTGTTATCAATTTTCATTGTAAATGTCACTTACAAAAACTTAGAAATTATAAATGTCATGTATGTTTTAATATCGCATATTTTGTGCAGTGTAGCGAGATAAGAGAGACCCCTCTGATGCCTCAATGTGGGTCATTGGTCCATGTCTCAAAGGGTCTTGTATGTTCACACACGACTTACTGGTAAATAATACAGATTCATATATTAATATTTCCTTATACTTTCTTCTCTGTTTCAAGTTCCAAAAGTCCTGGAATTAAACTTTGAAATTATTTTCAAATTATAAAATCAGTAAAATCTATTAATAAAATCTACAGTTCTTTTTTGCAAAATTTAGCATTAATTTTATTATTCTTAAAATAAAATTGTTTGTATGAGGAATTAGTTTTAAGTTTCGCCAAAATAGTTTATTGTTTTTTTAGTTTTGAAAATTTAAAGGAAATAAATTACAAAATTAAGATGCAGAGTAAAAATATGATAAAATAAATACGTATTTAAAATATTTTTACATTAATAACAATTAATATATTTTTATAAGTGGAATAAGTTTAAATAAAGTTTAAAATAAATAATTAACGGATTAATATTTTTAGAAATAATTTTTTAATAAAAGGTCTTATTGTAAATTTAAATTAATTAGTTTTTATTAAATTAATTAAAGTTTCGTAAGAATGTAAAAGTATTTTACATTTTAAATTTTGTAAATTTTTTTCTAAAGAAATGCAAAATTATTTTAAGGTAAAGATTTTGTAAAATTTTTGCAAAAAATGTAAAATTATTTTTGTGGTTTAATTTTCGTAAATTTTCAAAATTTAATCGAAAAGAATTGTAAATTAATTTTGGGCGAAATAATTGAATGAATTTGTTTAAGTATGTGAATTGTTGACTTTAATAAATTTTTGTGGTGTTAAATTATGACTTCAGAATGTGATAATAATGAAAGTGGCATAAACGCTAATTACAGTTTGTACTTTTTTTATATAAAGATTTTCAAAAAATAACTAAAATAAATAACATAACTTAAAATAACTTAAATTTCTTAACGTCGGAACCAAAAGCGTTTTATATTATAATATTTATACAATTTATACAGACTTGTTAGTATATTTTAAAGTGTTTTTGTACTGCAATAAATCGGACCTTTAAGAAGGGTTAGCGAAAGAGAAGATGTAGTGATGGTACCCTAAATTGGAAACAATGAATATCATTCAAATAAAAAGCAACAGAAGCCTACGCCGTATGAATCAACTGCCAATTAACAATATACTTTTGTATTGTTACCAAAATATCTATTTTAAAAATTTTAAGAATAAGTTAAAAATAAAATCAAAGTTTAATTTAAAAATAAAGCAGTATGGCTATTCAACAGTACCATATCTGAAGATTTCGAAGAAGGCACATTAGAGAGGCGTACTTCTCGAGAAGGTTTCCTTTGGGCAGGGTCTGTCAAGAGGATCACCCCGATCAGCTGGATGATCGCGTACGCCGTCCCGATTATGACGAAACAAAATGGGACATTATCGAGAACGGAGGGATCCGTGAAATACCTGAAACAATTATAAAACACATAAACAAGTTTTTAAAATTTTTTATTATATATAACAATTTTAATTTTAGAAAAAAAACAATTAAAAAGAATTATTTGGGCGAACGGAAATCGCCATTAAATGAATTATTCATTGTCGATTATTCCATTTCCCTTTCAGAATTAAATAATTAATTTAATAATTTATAATTAGAACAAATTATCATAAGAAAATATTTAATTATACTTTCGTCGAAAGATATTTCTAACTTTTTTAAATATAATAATAATTAATTGGCTGTATGTATTATAATTAAAATAATTAACCGATCAAACTTAAATTAAAACTTGAATAATTAATTAAGTAATTAATTTAATTTAGTCCACAAAATTATAACATGGAAATATTTTTCTTAAAAAAACTTTACTAAGAACAAAAAGGTCATTCCATATAATAATAGTTGATCTTTACATGGGAATTCTGTTAAAATATTTTAAATTTTCAACTGTACCCTTGTCCCACCATAAACCATTGTATACTTCTCATCATCCTTTAGAGAATAATACTGCAAATATTAGAAAGGAGATTTACATGAGTCTAGTAAGCATCAAAGTTTATATTCATCATACTTAATATGTTTTTATGATTGATAAAGAAGTATTTAAACTTAACATTTTAAAGAAAACATTTTGTTCAATTAAATAGAGCAAGAATGTGAACTTTCTTCTCTTCTCCATCCGTAAACTCAAGAGAAATAAACAAATTTCCGGTACCCTCTACCCGTGCTTTCTTCTAACTTTCATTTAAAATGAGGCACGCATCTGGCGTTAATAATCTATTTTTTTAAGTCATCCGTCAGAATTCATCTGGCTGTTGACAAATTTAATCATGTAAAATCTGTAAGCGTATTTGATCATTCTCCTCCAAATCACGTACACGATTGATATTTTCTTCTGTCCTTGATTTTCTCAGCCTGCTTTATCCTAAAAATCTTGTGAATTCTTCTTTCTCTTCACATGCGCATTCTTTTGAAATGGTTTGGACTCATCTAAACAATAAGACATTTTCTTCCTTCCATGTAGCACATAATGTATTTTTGTAGCTTTATAATCACTCTTTCGTACGGTAGCAATGAATATAATATAATATAATATATTTGTATAAAAAGTGCGTGAGTTTGTTTGTTCGTTTCTTTGTTTGTCAGTCACGCTATGGAGATGTCCGCATTGTAATGGTTCTGTCGGTACAGCACCTTCACCGAAAAATGCCAGGAAGCCGGCGAAATCGAATGAAAACCATGCAGGTCATTAAATTGTTAAATCAATACATCGATTTCAAATAATGACGATTTGATGATTCCTGCAAGGAATTTTGTGAAAAGTTTTATGAAAATACTAATAATATACTAATTTATTTGATAAATGACGATTTTTATCAGTAAATTACAAATTATTTTTCTAAAAATCAATTTAGTATAAATTTGCAAATTTTGTTATCTGAATCACGGTTTATTGGTCAAGCTCAAATTTTACTATGATCATATGCTGATAAAATGCGAAATAGTGAAGGAATAGGGAGGGAATCCGCGTAAAGTTGAGTTCAATCTGCATAGCCCGCATCAAGACGGTTCTGTCTGTGCAGCGCCTTCGCCGAAATGTGCCAGTAGCCGACATAATTGACCGAATGTTACATTGACACAAAATTCGAAACAATAAATAATAAATTATAATAATTACGATTTAAAAACTTAAAACAGAAACTTTAACAGACGAAAATTCAGCACACTCGTCCTATATCACGGGTCTATTTCTAGTAAATTCATTATTTCCATAGCAGGTTTCATATTTAAACTCAGTATAGAAACTAAAAACAACTAAAAAAAACAACGCCAATATAAATAAATTAATTATAAAGTCAATTAATCAAAATCTAATCAAATTTAATTTTATAGCACAATTCAACACGAATATTATTACATCACCTAACGCATTAAAAATAAAAATTTCAATGTTGTAAAAACATCGTTTTTTGGGTTCACTTATATATAATTATAACGAAATTTGTACAACTAGCTATCACGATATGGAAATAATAAACAATAACAGCAATACTTATTCTCGTTCACAAAAATAACCGTGCCTTTATCTATCTTCATATTTGATTTTTATAACTAACTATTAAGGATTTATAGAATAAAATATTTTTGTCTTCAATGACAAACCCGGGAAGAAGATACTTAATCTTGGAAATGGATACAGATATTCGGAGATGTATCTCCAAAAAGCCGAAGACTTATTTCAGGTTATCTTTGTATCCGGTAAGCGTAAAATATAAACTGGCAGATAATCATGGCGAAAAGTTTTTACAAAAATGCTAATATTAGTTTTTTTTTACTTTTTTATAAATGAAAATACAAATTTATAATAAAAAGATTTCAATTAAGAGGAGACAAAGAAGATTGAAGAACTGTTTAAGCATAATAATTCTACCTTCTAAAATACCTCTGTGAACTGAGTCCTCTATTTGTTTAATATTACATTTTCAAATTTCAAAAAAATAATTTTCAATTGATACCGTTAGAGTACCTGTTGAGAGCCTTCAGCAGCTGCCAATTGTATAAAAATTGTTTAATTAATCGTCATTCTAATGTGAAGACAATGATCGTCAATTTTATTTGCTCATTTTAATTCATTGAATACAAATAGAGCACAATATCTTACAGCAATTATCTCGGCAAATATAAACTACATTATTTTTATATAATATTCAATTATATATTGTATTTATTCATCTGTACAGCATCCACAAGTCAAACGTCTCTTTACGAACTTTATACACTTTTGGGTTTCATTCATCACTAATATTTATACGACAAGTAATAAAAAAATAAAAAATATTAAAAAAACTTGAAACTGGAATTGGTAATAATTCGATTAATTAACAAATAATGTATTTTAAATAGTAGCGAAATAAATTCGGTGTTCGATTTTGAATTTTAATAAAATTCAAAATTTATATATACACGATTTGACATTGCGACACGAATTCTTTTTTAACGCGATTTTTTTCACTTTTACGCGATTTCAGTATAAAAATTTTTTTTCACTTTAATTCATATTAAGATTTTATTCGTCAAATTAAATAATTTATTCATTTTTAACTCACGTGCGGATTTTTGTTTTAATATATGATTTACCAACATATTTTGAAATTTAATTCATTTTAATCTAAGTTTGTTTAATTCTTTTTGAAAATTTTCTTATGGTTAATTTGGTGTTAGTTGTTCGCCGTTATAATGGAAAATAATTTAAAGAAAATCAAAACTAGAAATGGAATTTCCTTGGAAACAAATAAATATTTTGGATTCCTTAGCACAGGGAACAGGTCCAACTAATGTAGGCAAGAAATTTGGATTAAGTGAATCAACCGTGCGCACAATATGAAGATGCAATAAGAAAATCAGTAATATCGGGAAAAAATATAAATGCGAAAATCACATCATATTCCCGAAATATTGTTATGGAAAAATGGAAAATTTATTAACAATTTGAAATCCAGATCTTAACCAAAATATGAGTACCAATCGACACAGCTACAATGAAACAAAAGCCTCTGAATATTTATAATCGCTTGTTACTATAACGACCATCATCTTCAAACCAACAACAAAATCTTGAATTTTCAGCCAGTGCTTCAGTAAGTTTCTAGTGAGACATAATTTCCATAATTTAAAAACTTAGGGTGAAATTGCTTCAGCTGATTATCGTCGAAAATTTCTGAAGATTATTCAAGATGATAGTTTTACAGCAGATCATGTTTCTAACTGCTGACAAAACGGGACTGTTTTGGAAAAGGCTACCAAAAATAACTTGTTTATCAAAAACCCAAAAACCAGTGGGGGGCTTTATCCCCCTAATCACCCCCTAGCGTACGCACCTATGTCGGTAATTTAAAATAAGAAAATAGCAATATTTCCTATGAATTATCGTTGGAAATCACCAAAAATGATTTCAGAAAGAACATCTCGCAATTGCGTCAATTGTTTAGCGAATCTTGAATCTATTTCCAATTGGAAAGCTCCTATCAGTCGTTTCCGGGAGTGAGAAACATTTTGAATGGTGTTTATTGTATGTTGTTTGGTATGTTGTTTTAGGATTGTGTTTCTCCCAATCAAATGGAAGATTGATATTTTAAATATTTTAAAACGTCAAATCATTTATTAAATTTTAAAATTTAAATAACTAACTTTAAAATTAAATTAATATATCATAAATAATATATTTAGAATATTTTGTAAAATAATTAAAATTATTTTTGTAATTTTATTACAAATTATTTTTAAATCGAATTGTAAATAAATTGTACATTAAATTTGTTTGAATAATAAGACGTTTAGAAGTAGAATTAATTTTATCAATCAAGAACGATGACTAGCTACAAGAGTTTTATAGAGAATTGTCCTAGTGACGATCCAAGTTGTGATATAAATAAATGTATTAAAAATCCAATTTGTGTTCTTAATACCATGCATTCTAAACTATTTTCTCGATCGGAAATTGGCGACTAAAGAGATGTTATTCACTCCACCTCAGCGCAGCTCAGAAATAAAGGGGGCGAAACGATGATTCGCAGCCGTTTTACCCAGTCTGACGAATTTAATCGACGAAAAAATGAACATAAACTCGAATTTATGCCGAAAAACGTTTTTGCTAATCGATTTCTTGAATGCTCTCAACGACAACAGGGACAAAAAGCCAGAAAAGTCACTCGGAATCAAATGAGCACGAAAATTTTACATTTCTCAGGACGTTGCCGAATCGTGCCCTCCAGATCGAAAATTTGATGTATGCTTATTTTTACATATATTTAAGTTTTCATTATTATTATAAAATCGATAAATACATCCTCTCATCTCTTACGCATCGTAGGGGGATCATATTCGGTAAAAGACACTTCCACTGCGCTACCAAAACATTTGGTATTACGAAAAGAAATATTTTGTACAATAACCTGCTGATAAAAACTTTGAAAAGCTTGGAAATAAAAAATATATTGCTTTATTTTGTAATATGTTTTTAATGTTACTATATTAATTATTATTTTTTATTGTAAATTAACAAAAAATGTATTTATAAAAAAATAATTTATACGATATATAAATAATATAAATGTTAATAAAATGAAATATTTGCAAATCGGTTGAGTGCACTGTGGAAACGATTGAGCAAAAAGTTATTTTTCTGAGTCGTTTCACCGCTTTACTGCTTCACTTGTTCCAGAAATGCCTGAGTTATGAAGATGGTTAGGTAACCTTCATTGTACAAGTCCTCCTTAACGTAGAATTTGAATTATCTTTATTCTAAATTCAATCTATTGAAAGAAATCATCTATCTTAAATCATAAAAGCGATGGTCATCACAATATCAAGATACTATTCTGTAAAGGGTTTATATAAAAATTATTTTAAATAAAGTCAACTAAAATTAATATAAAAATATAAAATGTATTACTACAATAAATGACTTGAAAAATTTCTTAATTCTTCCCGTCCTACAAGGACCTGAGAGAATATTGACGCCTCTCAACTATAGAATGTATCCCAAGATAAGTAAGTATTTCATAAAGTCTCTGTCATTAATCTGAGACAAAAATCCTTTTATTCTTATAGAGAAACCAAACGAGAGAGTATGGAATACCAATTCTGTTTGCGGTTAAAGGAATATGAACATGAGAGTGACTAAGAACGCACTAAGACCAATCGTTCATTAATACTCGGGGTTGGTTGAATGGGAAATTCGCCACACTTTACTGATTCATGTTATACAAATCAAACCATATTTTCCAGAAGCAAAATCATACGTTATATTCGTTTGACATTTATAATATTTCTGATTATTCACTAAAACGAAAGTATTTCTTTTCGGACTTTTATTTCAATATTTATTTATTTTTTCAAAATTATTTACATTAATTTCACAAATAATTATCTACTTTATATGTAACTAATATTAATTAAAAAAATTGTTTTTAAAGGTGTAATAGACGAGTACACTCAACCTTCTAACATGGGTATTGGTCGATGAGTATGTCGATACTCGATACTTGCCGATACCAGACTCGATCTTCACAATACTTCGTCCCTTATTTTAGTCTAGTATTAATTTTTAGATCAATAATTATTATAAAAATATGTTGTTCTTTGATTTAATCAGCAATAATAAATAATGAACGTTTAATTTCTGAATTTCCATTATCTGGCAATACTAACGAGTTTCCGGATAGATCAGTTAGAGTTATATTTAATGTTCAGTTCTATTTTTTCGATGATATCAATAATAATATAAAAATTCTAAAATTTACTCCATCATAATATTATACTGATTCATTTGAAGTAACTTTTCGGTTTTTATTTTAATGTGTTCCTAGAATCAAAATTAATTAATTTTGTATCTTTTCAGAGTTGAAAGTGTTGAAAGAAATACTTCATTTAACGATGGCTTCCATAAGAATCTAGAGTCTAGATTCTAGACGACTGTACCTATCGCTGGTATTGATATTTGGGAACAAGGACAAGTTGTATGCTCAATAAGTGGTGAGTCTACCATAGAAAACAATGCGATTATTGAAATGAAATGTATATTTAGTATTTGGAAATGTGTTACTCAACCCAGATGGAAAATTGATATTTTCGATGTCACGATGAATAGTTATTCGATTTAAACTTTGAACTTATTTTTAAATTGATTAAATTAATGTTTTTTCTTTTAATGAAATCATTTTCAAATTAAATTAATATTTAGATAAAATTATTGCCAAAATTATAAAATTAGAACTTTAAAAATAAAATCTGAAAATAATTTTAAATAAAAATTTGCTAGAATAATTGTATAAAATACAAAACTTATCAATGTAGAAAGATATTTAATCATGAAAGCTTGGCGGAGAGTTGTCCCAGAGACAATTCAAATTGTGATGAAAATAAATGTGTGGGAAACCATATTGGTGTTCTTAATATTTGTTATAATAAATTATTTTATTGTTTTATTAAACCTATAATTTTAAATATGTCTTTATAAAGTGTCTTATATCAGTTTTTATGTATCATTTAACAAAGCCAATCCATGGTTACCGTAATATTGAAGAATCTTAAACAAATCGGTGCAAAGTGAATGATGTACTTAAATGTCAGAAAAGATACCTTCCAGTCATTAGTTTCTGAAAATGGAATTATAAATTTATGTTCCTTATTAGGTCCCTATTTGGGTCCTTAAGAGAAATTGAATTTCTTTTAACGTTTTGGAGATTACTTTTTGTGGAAATTTGTAGCTATAGATGAAATAACTGTTGTGTGCTCGAATCAAGATGTAAATCTCAAACGTGAAAGCTGTCAGGGTAATGTTCTTATAGAAGGATATAGTTGTCCATAAAAGAATTGATACCATAAACATCATTTTTGTGGATGAATGTTGCGATTCTCCTGACTGGATTATCAGTATTTCAATACAAATTACGTCTGTCTTTTTGTTAAAGACAAAAGAAATTATTTTCGCAGTTTTTGACGAAAGTGATTTTCTGACAAATCTAATTTTTGAAAGAACATTATACACATTTATATATTTAAAATTATATAATTATTTATACAAAAGAGGGAATGAAAGAGGAATAAGTTTTCTTAAAATACATAATGTCTATTTTCTCCAAAATTATTTATCTTGTATAATAAGAAAGAAATTCGGGAAAATTATATTAAAATAATAATAGTAAAAAAGTTTAATATAAAATTATAAATATAATTTTCATTTTAAAATAAATCGCTATTATGATTATGGAGATAATTCTTAATTAATAATAATTTTGGCTTACAAATTTATGAATATCCGAATTATAAATTAGCCTCATCCAGAAATAATCAAATACTATCAATTTATTGTTCGTCAAAATTACGAATCGTTTTATCGGCGATGATTAATAAATAATTTATAAGTTTTATTAATCCAAAAGAAGCTTAATTAGAATATTTGTTATATTTGGTTACTGGCAAAAGAAACTGGCGGCGACCTGCACCCCTTAATTGTGCGGGAAGATGCCGGATTGTGGAATTGATCGGCTAGTTTTGTGGACGCCGGTAACCGATCAGACCGAGTGTCTCCCAGCAGGCGCCTTTTCGACTAAAGAAACCCCATTCGGTCGGCCGCGGCTTCCGTACTGCGTTACCAGCCCAGTGACCGCCGGATCCACTCGAAGCTGCAGATGATCTTGTCGACTTGATGTTGTATTGATGCGGTCGCGGAGCTCCACCAAGATGTGTGAGTCGGTGGGTGTGAGGTTCGGTCGGTCAAGTCCGAGCGGTTTAGATTTTATTTTTTTTATTCGAATTAAGAGAAATAAAATTCAAATTTGTGGACAAGAAGCAACAATTGGATATTTATTTAGAAGAATTACCACATTTAAATTTGTGTACATGAATATTATTTAAATAGTTAGTTTAAACACCGAAAATCAGTTTTTTTTATTTCGGTGCACCACAGAAACGATATAGTTAAAAACATGATGGGAAAATATTACAGAAAGTCATAAATGAATAAAAAACTTCTTATTGCCTTATCTGATTAGTGATATAAAACCCACATTTATAAAGTACTTAAGTATTGTAAAACCGTGCAAACGTCTGATAATTAAAACTTACTTATTGTCCGAAAAACATTCAAACTAGAATTGTGAGGAATACTTAATATTGTATGGGAATGCAGTATGTTGATTCGAAAATGTTGAACTTAGAACGGTGATTCTCCCACCCAGAATGAAATTGGTATTTTTTGTATTAACGATAATTGACCATTCGAACATCATAAAAATAATAATAGCAAAATGATAATAATCTGATAAATTAAAATTTTTAATTAACAATTAACATCCATTTTAATTATTATTAAAATCAATTTTAATATAAAATAACTTTTTAAAAAAAATTATTTAAATAGATAAATCCTAAAATAATGAAATTTGCAATATTTTAATTAAAACTTTTATTTTAAGTTTATAAAATTTTAAAGTAGATTTATTATTATAATATTTGTGTCTCAATAGTTTAATATAATGAAATTTAAATTTAAATGCATTTTTACAATTTGATAAAATATTTATAAAAGAACAAAGATAGAAATTTATTTTAAGTTATTAAAATGAAATGATGTTTAAATAATTTTAAGTAAATTCTGAGGTTTTAAAGGGAGAGTTAAAATTATTAATTTAAGTATGTTTTTTACAATTAAAAAATAATAATATTTTAGAAAAGATAAAAAATTATTCGAATAATAATTATTAAAAAGACAGAAATAAAAACCATTTCGAGTAACGTAAAATTGTGAAAAATATTCCGAGTGTTGTGATGATTCTAGTTATAATTTTATTGTTTTCATAACAATTGTGGCAGTGCTCTTAACAAGAAGATTATCAAAATACAATCCGTATGGCTTGATTACAAACTCAAAAAAGCTGATATATTATTTTATCGTTATAGTTACGTTTGATTACCATTTTTGTATATTGTGAGATACTTATATTTAATTATTAATATATTATTTATATCTAATCTTTCATAATTCTGGACAAGAGTATATATCAATTTCATAAATTAGTTTATTAGATTTCGATATTATTTTAAAAAATGAAGTGTTTACAATTGGTATATAAAATTTATACACATTTCTGCAGGTTTTGATAATATTGCTAGTTAGATTTAAGTTTTTATTCTTGTCTGACAGGACTCTTAATAAATATTTTTTAATCTATTCCCCATTCACTTTAAACTAACGTCAGCTTCAGCCAGAGGGAAACTGGCTTGAGGACGCCGCGGTTGTTTCATTAAATAAAACATGTTTTGTAAGCATAAAGTTCTAAAAGCATAACAAGTAATAAAAGTAACGCTATTATATGAAATAATACTTTGCTAAAACGATTTTAGTAAATGAAGTGATTGCTAGCAGATGCGAATATTATATTATTTATTACAAATAGTCATTTTACAAAAATTTTAGGTACATGTTTGTTAATAATCGAAAGCTTTTTTAAAATATTTTTCGACAATGCATTTTGAAGCTGCAGCCAAAATAAACAGGTCTCTGATCCGGAGCACGTCAAAATGTCGCCGACAAAAATGTCAAGGTCATAATGTCGCAAACAAAAAAAATAGTTTTTTTTAATATCAATTGTATGCAATTCACGGAATTAAGTATAATAATGTACTACCATCCATTTTTCTTTTACTCACCAACAAAAGGGAAGAAACGCATATACAGGCATTAACTGTCTCGATAACTTTGAGACAAAATTTATGACCAAGATCCATTATGTGTGATTATGAAATGAGTGCTACTAATGTCTTTGGTGAAACGTTTTCTTTGGAAAAATACGTGGTTGTTTTTTTTATTTCAGGCAATGTTTGTGGAGGTGTATTCACAATTGTCCACGAACTTTACACGAATATAAGATCAATCCAATGTTTTCATCAAATGTACAGATGTT
Organism: Girardia tigrina; assembly: GCA_001938485.1. NCBI lineage: Eukaryota > Metazoa > Platyhelminthes > Tricladida > Dugesiidae > Girardia > Girardia tigrina. The sequence goes on along the minus strand of MQRK01214138.1, from coordinate 9,194 downwards.
GGCAGCCATTGCCTTTGTACTTGAAAACCATGTCATTATGGCATTTGAACATTATTACATTCCTCTGAAAATGAAGTTTTATTAAATCCGGTAATATTTTATTTTGACGATACTTGGATTAGTCGATCGCAAATGAAGAATAAACGTAAAAGTTTACTATTTCTACACAGTTTATGGAATACCTATAATTCAGTAATGCAAAAATTTCCAAAAACTAATAATTCGGTAGAAGTTTTGCATCGAGCATTTAACGAGCTTTTGATTTGAAATCAACTAAATACTTTCGTATGAAGAAAGCCTTGACGAATTAAAGATTAACCAGTATATTGTTGGACAAGAGCCACCTTTGGGAAGTAAAAAATATAGGGACAATGCACAGAGATTATTCAGGATAGTAGCTAGTAACAATAATGCATTACTTTTAAATTATTTGAAGGATGTAATAATTTTCATTTGAATGATTAATAATAAAATATTGAAGCATTAAACGTTTTTTGATAAATAAAAATGAATTTATAAAATATGTTTTTGTTTTTAATAATGAATGCAAAAAGGTTTTATTTATTTATATTTTTTTATACTACATTTCTATAATTCATATATAACTTTTAATTTATTTTAAGTAAAAATACTAATTTTAATTAAGTTTTTTAAACATTTTGGACCCGCGACATTTTGACGTGGAACCACATTGATCAACATGTAAATTAAATATGAAGATTTAGCGAGTTTGTATTTCACGTTGAGAGCCTTTGAGAAGCCTTTGTGGTAGATTGCATCCCAAGTCTGCAAACATAGCACGCTACCACAACTGTGGATCATTAAAATTTTGGATCATTAGCGTAAAGCAAGAAACAAGTTCCACCTACCAAGTTTCAATTTGTTTGGTAATTTATGTATGCAACGTTGGTTCTGATTAGATTTAATAGAAATATTGTCACAGGGTTTTTTGCTGAGTTTCCTATCAAATTTTTATCAAGTCCTTTAAGTGTTGTTGATGTTTTTGTGGTTTTCTATATTTTTATTTTTTAATTAAAGTAGATTTCAAGAATTAGTTTTTTTTTCAAATTTTGAAACGATTTTTTACAATGTAATATTGTTCAAATGACAATATCCACCAGCTTATTAAGAACGATACATTAACACAATAACATATTTTCAATTTTTTCTTTGAAATGACAAGTATCATTTCACATACATTTTATATAAATATGAATGTTTACTCATACACTTATTTATTCTGTTTTACATAACTAAATGGAGTTTGAAGCCAGTACTTTCTGGTTTGAGAGTACCATTTCTTGTTGAAGACACTGTTAAGAGAACTCACACATTTGACAGAACATTTATTACATTGACAATTTTGATCATCTTTACGGCGATCAATATCATTGCTATCACTTAATTTTTAAATCCATCACTCAATTTTTAATACTTCTCATTCCAAATCTGAACTAACTTGAAGAAAATTATTTTTTTTAAAATATGTAATTTAAATTTTATTGGCTTAAATAAAATATTTCTATAGTCATTTTTAAATATTAATTTGATTTTAATTATTTAAAAATTTACAAAAATAAAATTAATAAATTATTAAAAATTTGAATATTAAATCTAAATTTGAATAAATTAGTTTCAGATAATAAGAATTAAAATATTGATCATCCATCTGATTAGGAGAGGCACAATCCAAAATCAACACACAACATTTAAACATTCAAACACTACACAAAAACATAAACCCACCAAATATTCTTCACAGATACTAAAATAGTTTTTGTACAGAACTTTAGTAAATTTGCGAATATTGTTTCTTCATTCATATGTATACTTGCATTTATAAAAAAACTTCCTTGTTGTAAGATTTTTCTTTAAAAAGCGTTTTAACCCCTTCGCTGCGGATGACGAGAAGGTCTCGTCATTAAAATCAATACCAATATGCGGCTGACGAGAGGGTCTCGTCATGCTTTATATTGCAATACAGTGCGTAACAATTTTATGTAGCGTATCGGAATTTAATTCTGTCGCACAGAGTATTAAAAAAAAGGCACTGTCTTGCTTTTTTAGTCATCACAAGTAGAAAAGGTCATCAGTACCTGGAATAACCTATTTTTCCAAGGTCATTTCCAGGTCAACCGTTGTTTCCACATATTTTATTTTAGCTTATTTGAACTCCTCGTCCTCGAAAATGTTACAAACGACACCGATATCAAGTCTGTATGACCTACACATACACAGAGAAAGTAGAGACTCATGACATGTACAGCTGGAAATAACCAGTTTTTCCAAGGTCAATCTAAGGTCAATCCTAAATGTCACGTGACTAAATTTATTTTTATCAGATTCCTTGACCCCGAATTTATTATAATAGACACAAAAATTAAGTCTCTATGACGTCTACTTCCAGAGATATGAGAACTTATGCATGACATGAGTCTCACTTTACATCACGAAATTCCCAAAAAATAGGCCGCATATGACGTTTATAGGGGGCCGCAGCGAAAGGGTTAATTGATTATCATTCAAAATCAGTTAAAGAAAAAATACCACTTTTAAGAATTTTACAACAATTTTAAAGATAATTTACTTTTCCGTAGTTGCTGTTGAGTTCGGAGAAATATTATTTGGATTAATAAATCTTGTTTGAATGAGATTAAATATCAAAGAGCCCAGTCCATAGCCTGCAGCCACAGCTCCAGCCACCATTCCTTTTCGAGTTGGAAACCACTGGAATAATACATAATTTGAATGTCACACGAATGAGCTAAGAACCTTCATAGCTGTACTAATGGCAACTGAGTACGTCAATCCAGATCCTCCCCCAAAAATAACACCGTATGTGATTATCACGCACCAAATGTTCTTTTTAATAGCAAAATAAGTCAAAATTGTTCCCATACTAAAATAAATTAGAAAACAATTGTCGTTATTCTTACATCAAATGCTCCAACCAAAAAAGAATCTTTTCAATTGTTGTGTCATTTTAGATTTCAAATAGGTTTTTATTATTATATCTTTAGTATTATAACCAACAGCTGTTGGAATTAAACAAATCTTCTAATTATAAGAAATTTTTAAAATTAACGTAATTAAATTTGAATTTAAAACTATATAAATAATTTAAATATGATCACAAAGTCTTTGAAATTTTTCTTCAATTCAAAATAAAAATATTTTAAATTTTTATAAACATTATTACAAAATTTCAAGTGTAATTTAAGACAACTATAAGTACAATTTATTGATTTTTCACTCAATGAAACTACCGCTCGCTCTCAGACTTCTGTAGATTCTTTTGGGGAAATAGTTTATTGCTCTTTGTGACATGCTCAAAGAATTTGTGAGTTAATTTTTTTGTTATCGTTTCTTTCAGTGAAATGAAAATCTTGCATTTGAGATAATACCACAACCATATGTTGCACACTATGATGTCTGGACTTATTGAGGTAGGCCGTAAAATCATTTAGAGAGAGGCTAGTCAAGAATTACCTTTGCGTGTTTACTGAAGGTATTCAGTACATCATCTTACTGGAATATCTTTTGTCTGTCATGGAATTTAGACAAATTCCAAGCCACTTTATCACTGAGCATTGGATAATATATCTCACTGCTCAGATATCATAATAATTAATACCATGTTGTCAAAAACATTCCCACACACTGGGCGGTAGAGTTTTGGTTCATTTTCCGATTCGCACATGTGGGTTCACGGTTTTCGAATCATGTTTATTTTAGTGATTAGATTTAACTTTCAGTGCAAAAATCCCTCAGTCTGAAAATTGCATTTTACTCAAAAATGCAGGACCATGACTTGTTCTCGATTGTTGTCTCTAACAACAATAAGTTGAAACCTTAGTGTCAATTAACTAACATCATTGAAATCCATAGAAATCTGATTGAAATAACACGTCATTTCATAGTTTCATTGACTTTAAAAATTGCAAAGACTTTTCGAACAACCTGGATTTTATGAACTAAAACAAAATATCGTTTTAATACTTTCTTCAAGGACACACAGTTAACCCATTGACTACCGAATTTATTTTGGAAGTATGTTAATTTTATTGAAGTTTTAGACGTAACAAAGGTATATCAGCCGGAAAAAATTTTAAAAAAAGACTAAGAAATATTTATTATGTAAGGGTTACAAATGAGTTTTTTGAGCTACAAACAAAAGTTTTCAATGAATATTGCAGTATTATTATATTTTACTGATTAGAATTGGTTTTTATCACTCATCTACATCAAAATGAAGCTTAGTGTGGTAAATTCGGAAACAATTTGGTACGCATAATGGCACATTACAGTCAAGGCACATGAAATAACTTCGTTGTCGAATTTGTTTCGCACTACAAACAATACAATTTCTTCTACTTCGATCTCTACTCTTTGAATCTTGTGGAACATTGTCGGGAAAGAGACGAGCAACTAATCTCAAAGGTGTAGGAGCATTAGAAGGTCTACCAACTCTATTTCTGTCTGAAAGATCATAACTCTGAAGTATTTCTCTAGCCAAAAACAATTTGAACTGAGCAAGCTGTAAGTCTTTAGCATTGTGCATCATTCTGTATGCTATATACGAACTGAATATCGCCATATCCATCATATGAAAGAATAACTTTAATACGACTTCAAAGTTTTTCTAATTGAAGCAGAGAATGATATTTACATGTCAGTTTCATCAATAGCTCCCATTTTTGCGAATATTCCATGACTAGAGCGGGCTTTATAATTTCTGTTCCGTTTGATCTATCAATTTTTCCTCTGTTCAAGAAATTTGTACTATTCACAATCGATAATATGTAGAAATCTCGTTTGTCTTTCCATTTCATTGCTAGAAAAGCTGAAGACGAAAACCATTGAACATCTCCTTTTCGTGATTTTCCACTGACTTTTAGCAATCCTTCACGATTCTTTCTCACTGTTCCACAGGCTCCAGTTTTGTTCTGATGCAATAAATTGAATTGAGTTGGACTAGAGTAATATTTAGAAAAAAACCGCATTAAAAAATTCTTCTTCGTTCAAAAGTTATAAGCCGTAACCCCATATACGGGTCTCCGGTAGTCAACGGGTTAAAATACTTTAATATTTTTGTTTCTCAACATTTCAATCGGAATAGAAATACAATTATAAAAACAAGATACAAGAAATAGACCGTACAAAAAGAAAGATTTAAAGGAATATACATAATTTAATTCAAACTTTAAAACACAAATAATTCAATTAATAAATCAACAAAGGAGGCAGTTTACTGTCGCAGTTATTTCCACTCATTCCAAAATCCATTTTATTTATATTTTCCAAATATTTTAGTTAACTTTTAAACATAAACTAACACAAATACGCACGAAAATTGAACAATAAGGATATAATAATAAAAATATATTTAAATAAAATTCTTTCTTGGGATTGGAGAACTCGATGAACTGGTTGCCAATGCCGCACCTCATTGACCATCCCCCAATCAGACAAGTGATCCTCGCCCCGACCTTCTTCTCGAGCAGCCCTCCCAAAGACATAATCGATCCGAGAAACAGCGCGGAGAAGGCAAATATCCACACCGAGTGGCCACTCGTAACCCATGTGTCGTTGGTCCTGTATCGCAAATACGAGGTTATGTACGGACTGAGATTCCCTGAAAATAAGCTAAAAGACCGAAGTCCCAATTGACAGTCTACCAAATGTGTAAAATGTTCCCAGAGAGAAGTGCAACAGAAATCCCCCGGCCACACAAAAAATTCCCTTCGCCAAATTATTGCAGCGGATCTAAAATAACTGAAAAATAGAACAAACTCGTACGTGAAGCTTTGATATTTAAATGATTTACAATAATAAAGATACTGAGATGGAATATTAAAACAAAGATCAAGGTCACATATCTTTTTATTGATCGATTTATAACAAAGGATCATTTGTGATTAAATATCGATTGTAGAAATCCGAAACACAAAAATGAAGAGATAAATTTCATTTTGGAAATTTCGATTAATACGAAAATTTGAATTATTTTCAGCACAATTTCTAAAACAAAAATTTCGTTATTAAACTTCGTTCTTCATTGATGAATTAAACGTCCCTAAAAATATTCAAATAAATAGTTACATAATTTTTTTAATATTTTCTTTTCAAAAAATTTACAATTATTTTTTACATTTTTCTAATTAAAAATAATTTTGATGACTACATTTTCATTAAAAATGGTTATCTCTTTATTTTCATGGTAGTTTGGTTCTTTCAATTGCATATCTATCCTGAACTCTTTCATCAATATGTTTGGGTATCGAATTGATATTAAATAAAAATCAAGAAGATTGTTTTATAAAATATTTATTAAAAATCAAAATATTTACAACTGATTTTAACAAAGCTTATCCTAATATTTCAAAATTTATAAATTGGGTAGATGGGGAAACGAGATTTCGCTTACCCCGAAAATGATTTCAGAATATATAATAATATGTTAATAGAATATATAAAATTATATGCTCTTGCTTTGTACTTTCAATTAGAATCAGGTTTTAGCACAATTTCAATTGAGGTAATTTCTACAACTAGATCTTTGAATGCGCACTAGATCAATATCAATATTCAGCTGATCAGCTTTTCCTTTTAATTTCTCTTCTTTTTATACTGTCAACGGAACAGCTGTTGAATCGCTGTCGTAGGCAATTATTGATCAATGTGGTTCGACAGTTGTTGACTCACATAGTCAATTCTTTCTCAACTATAATTCTTGTACTTTTATTTTCTTTAAACTAATTATAGTTCTTTTTTTGATTATATAATTAAGGGATTTTCTTCTTATCAAAAAATATTCGCCTTTCTCTTAAAACCTTCTTCTTTTTATACTATTCTTCTTAATTGGATTTATCTTTATTTACCTTTTAAAATAATTGGATTATTTCTTTATAATACATATCTCTGAATTTATTCTTAATTATTTACCTTTCCAGTTATTCCTAATTTAATTACACATATCCCCCGATTTACACGGTACTTGTTTTATACGTTTTCGCTTTTAGATGTATATTTTAATTTAAATTTAAATCTGTTTAATATGATACAAATTGTTATTTTATTAATTTCCAACTTTTTTTAAAAATTAATTTATACTAAAAAGTTATTTAAACATTAATTTTAAAAGCGAAAACGTGTAAAACAAGTACAGGAAATCGGGGGATAGGTGTATTTATATATAAATTATATTTATTTTGGTAAAAAGATAAATAAAATCTTATTTTATCTATTAATTAAAACAAAAAATTATCTTTTTAATACTTTTATTATTTTATAAATTTTATTACCTTATCAATCATCAGGGACATCAAAATTTATGTCCCCATAAATAAATCAAAAAAATACAATAGAAAGATTAAGAAGTTCATAAAACAAGATAGGAAAGAATGAGTTAGATCATATATCAATAAACCAATACAATAATGAAAAAAAGGGCTAAATCATATATCAAGTAACACAACAAAAAATTTTATTCACATTAATCATCGTCTGTGAGGTCGAACGTTAGCTCGCTTGGGTCATTCGGTACCCTCAGTTCGTCCTTGATACTGGATTGAGGCAAGAACCACGGTAGATCCATGTTATGCGGAGTCATACGATTCGGCTCATCGATATCTATCTTCTGAAGAGGAGATGGGGTGATATGATGACCACCTTTCTGTTTTCGATGCCAAACATTATAATGAATCACATCTACATCGCACCAGAAATTGAAATTTCCCTTGATTATAGGAACTAATTGATCGTTGGTGTGTGGAGGAGTTGCAAGACGTTGCTGAATACACGTAACACTATCAGAGAGCTGTATCAAAGTAAACGAAGAAGATTGGACAGGCGAAAGTGAAGCAATCTTAGCGATCTTTTCTGGGTGATGCCCTAAAGTATCTCGAGACCAACGTTTTGATTTAATAATGTTGATTTGCCAAGGTTTGCAGGCTATGGAAATTTCCCTCATTTTTTTTTTAAATGTTAAGGTAGTTAAACACTTTCGTCGCAGTGGTATCTCGGATACCTTATAAGGTGTGCGTGGGTATGGCCATGCCTCTGATGTCGATTTGGAGATCATGGCCAACAAGTATGTTTCCATATAAATTCTTATGAAGTTTGGCAATAACTTCATACTCATCCACACGACATATAAGATCTTAGTCATGGAATCAATGACAACGTGTGGCCCAATCCGTAACACGAGTGTGTGATCTGACACGTGTATTTAATAAAACTTTGCCATAGTAATCTAAGAGAGGGATCGATGTTATGGGAAGTGATCGTCACAATCCTTAACTAATTCGGCGTCCAGGAATCTAAGCCGGGACCTAATTTCTTCTAAAGAAAGATTTTTTCTGGTGAAAGATTGCCTTTGAGCAACAAGTCTTTCGCTAACTTGAAAATCTGAATTTATTTGCAGATGAGAAAGCTGGAAAAAGGGATTTGGGACATCATCCTGCAACATGAATTCAACAACTAAGACGGCAACCTTACTCGGTGAAGAAAGATATATGTAATTCATCTTTTCGGAGACCTCATCAGCCCAATTATCTGCGATATCAATCGCAATGGATTTGTCGTGTTCCCCTTTGTTTCAACATTTCTGTAAGCTCAGAGCTCACATCCGTTTTTTAGTTAAACAGCAACTCCATTACGCAATTTACGCTTCAGTATCTTAACACTACATTCATGGGGAACAGACGCGTCTCCTCCACGCACATCTGCGAGCAGTGTACACTTCGGAACGCCTTCGGGCTCAAAACCAGCATCGAGTATGCCCCGGCCGGTAGCTCAGTTTCTGGAGGGGTTGATGTTACTAAGGCCTCCATTTTAAATTACATTGATGAATTATTAAGGTAAGACAAAGAGAGGCCCAAGGAGATAAACGACGGTCCGTCCGCGGGCCCCTTGCATTCTGCGGCCGGCCTGCGTCACCTCCAAAAGGTTCTTTGCCTCGATGAAAACTCGTTATCACAATTCTAGTTACCGTCACATACCCAATCTATCGATATACATTTCTGAAAATTATTTTCTCAACAATATTGATCGTTGGATAAACATTGAAATTCCTATTGTTTGAAAACGGAAAACGTTAGCAAAATCAAATAAGAAAACATAAACATCAATTGAAATTAGAAAATTTTAAAATATAATTCGAACAATTCTTAGCGTCCGAATTTCAAATTTTG
>MQRK01214128.1:36253-47154 GCA_001938485.1 Girardia tigrina | reverse complement strand
AGACATTATCTTCACCTTTAAATATAAGAAAAGTATCATCAACATATCTCGTATAAAATAAAGGTAATTCGCCATTAAAATTATTGAACTTTTGTTCTAAATTATGCAAAAAGATAGAGTTAGTTTTTCAACTATATAAATAGCAATTAATCACTTTATTTCATTGCACTGAAGATGCTGAAATGGTGAAACGCGTTTGTATTGGGAATAAATTTAATATTAAAATATATATATATATATATATATATATATATATATATATATATATGTATTTAGGGAATATAGAAACCTGTTTTTGAAGGCTTTTTACTCAATCGATTTTCTTCAAACTTTGCAGACTTACTCATTTTCAATGGCAATAAATGATTATGTAAAAATTTGATCGAAAAAAAACTTAACAATATTAATTGCAAGATATCTACTTATAAATTATAAGTAGTTTATATTAATTTTTATTGTATATTTTAATTAAAATTTTTTAAATTTTAAAAACATTGTTGGCAAAGTAGAGTTCTGCCTGCATAAAGAATGAATATAAAAATTTTAATTTTTTGAGTTACTTGCTTTTTGTATTAACTGAATATGATAAAAGGTTAACGCTTTAGATTTCGCTTTTATAATAAACAAGTTAACTTAACTTTTGCATGAAAATGGTTTCTGAAATCGTTTTTTTTGAGAGAGAATAACTTAGGAGACAAGAGACAAAGTTTGTTTCAATAATACGATCACTACATGAACTCCTGACTTTGTCAGGATTTAAATATTTTTTACTCAAAGTTTTTATCAATTATTTAATTGTTCTCACAACTGTAATGACAGAAAGAGAGGGCCAGTAAATATTCCAGGACAACATTCGGAGTACTCTATAAATTAAGTTAGTAATACGGTTTATAGATCTATTTATTGCGTTTGATACACAAATATCTGCTTTGCTTTTTCTGTAACTTTATTTGAGAATGTCAACTCAAAGTCAACCAAAATTAGAATTATATTTGTGAAGAGTATCAAGTTATCTTTTGTATCTTTTGATTTATGTTGTTTAAAATTACTAACTTAGGCGGATCGAAATGGAATCAATTATTTATTTACAGGAATATTTAAACTCCAAGTATAAAAATAAAAACTTCAATTTAATAAATAATAAAAATGCAAGTATAGAAAAGAAAATTTTATTACAAAATCAATTACGATTAATAAATTTATGGGAAAATGCTGTACTCTATAAGAATACACTGTCACATTCCGGGAACATCCACCCATGTTTCGTTCATTATGCAGATATCTTCAGGCAGCTGCTGATACTGACATCGTTGCTCTTTGCAATAACAGACAAATTCCACTACTTTCTTTGGAAATCGTTGCCGAATTGTTGTGTTACTATGGATGCCGAAATTATGACACTTCCTAAAATTTTCTCTCCATTCAAGAATTTCTTTGAAATTGGAAGTCCTTGGCTAGAGCAAAAGCTTGGTGCATATAAATTTGCGTGTAACTCGATGATAGAGCTCACCCACCTCTAAAATCCATTGTTGTATTTTACTTTCTATTTCTTCATTTACCGGTTTACGAATATTGCCAGGAAGAGACTGACGCTTTGAGGCTTTGTACACTCCAATTAATGTATCAATAAATGTAAACTTTCAATGGCCTCTTGTTGTCTCCACTCTCGATTCAATTTTTCGTCAATACAAAGCTGTACTGTTACTATACGAGTTCCCTTAATTTTTGCTAAGTCAATTGCTCTTTGTTTGAGAGCTAGGTCATATGATTGTTTGCTCGGAATCCTGTTCAATAAAAATTTATTTTTTTTATTTTAAATTAAATTAACATTTCTATCTACAACATAAAATTTGAACATTGAAATTCATCTTATAAATTATATAATGGAATTGTAGGATAAAATTCATTTATTTTAATTTAACTTCTTTCAAGAATATAACTAGATAAACTAAAATAATTATTTCTTTATTCAATAATTTATACTTTAATATTTTTTTTTCATTGTTTAATAAATAATATCCTATGAAACTCATTGAATTATTGTCTTGAATATTATATTCTCTTTCATTCAACAAAGGAAAAATTGACCTTTATATTTTGATAATATAATTATCAAATGAAATTATTTTTCTTTTGTGAAAGTTTGTTTTAATTCGGCAAATCGGTTTTTTATAAAATTAAAAATAATTTTTTTGTGTCATTGAAAATTGTTTTTGAAATTTTTTGATCTAAAATTCTTTTTATTTTGTTTTATAAAAACCTTTTGTTAACAAAACAACGTAAAACGATATTTTAGGACGCATTATATAAAATTGTAAAACATTATGTTACAATTTAAAGAAGCGTAAGTGCTGAAAAAATTATACTTGCTCGTGGTTAATAATATTAAGAAAACAAATAGAAAAAACGAGAGAAAAATAATTATATTATTATTTTTGTAATTTTTATATCTTCACATTTTAAGTAAAATATTATACAATTTTAATTCATATATTACATAAAAATTTCTGAAACTAAAGTTTGAAAAAAATATACATAAGTCTGTTTTAAAAGAAAGTAATGATTAATTTTTTAAAATTATTTTTTTATTTTCCTTGCTAGTTACATCAATATTTGAATTAATTACAAGCGCAACAATAGTTTTTATTATACCATTTCCAAGCCATTAGTATAATTTTACAAATCAGTAGCATAATTTTTTACATATCTAATAAAGAATATGTTTTGTTCAGTTTATTTTGAAAATTTTTCATTTTGAAATGATTTTTTAGTTTTAAAATGATTTGAAATATAAATGAAATTTTTTAAAATACTTATTTGTTTTCATTAATTTTTACTTAAATGTAAATATATTTTGCTCGGTATATTTTAACTCAGGTCGTCAATATATTTTGAATATGAGGGAACACTTATGAGGGTCTATGATCATAATGGACAATGCTAGAATCAACAGGAGAAGCGATATTGAGGGAATTATTTCTGGGTTTGAATTGATTCTAAAAGTTTTATTCCCCTATCCCTATATGCTTAATCCAAGAGAAAATGTTTTTTTCAAAGATTAAGACATGTGTAAGAAGTTTGCTTGGGTGCGAAATTTGTGGAGAATGAACTCTAGGAAGTTCGATAATGGAAGCAATTTGCGAAGTTACTGAGGGAGATTATAGTAATTACAGTATATGATGCGGATACTGGGGAATATGACAAGAGTGGTAACTGAAGAACGATATGTCAGTTAAAATATATTTTGAAATGTTTATTATTTCCATTTTTGTGGTGTAATAATAAATATTCTTAATATTCTTTGTCTTTATATGGTATTCGTATTTTAAAGTAAGACATGAATTTAAGATATGGACGTAAGCAGTAGCAGTTGAATAAAATTAAGAAGCAAAAAAAGTTTTAAAAATTTAAGTTAAAAAATAAAGACGAAATAAAATATATAAATCTTTATAAATATTTCATATTTATATTTTATAAAAATGAAAAATTCTTAAGTTAAAAATAAAAAAAATATATTCTTTTTTTAAATATTTTAAAACTTATACTAATGGTTTGGAAAATTATATTTTTGTTTTTGAAAATTATACTATTGGCTTCGAAATGGTATATAAACAAAATTCGAGCAAATTTCCTACTTTCTTTCCTAATTTTAATAATCGATTTGCTGAATTTTTAATATCAATCAAAGTTTAAAGTTCTTTTTATTATTATTAATTGCTTTAAATCACATATTTAATCTCTTTTATGTTAATTTTACTTAAAAATAATATTTAGTTCTCATAAATTTTTATAAATATTTATTTTTAATTTATGATAAAATAGTAAAAATATTATTTAAATATTTTATTAAAAATCATTTAGAAAGTAAAAATAATGTTAAACTTTTATCCTAAATTTTTAAATTTTACTTAGTTAATTTTCATTTTGCCGATTAAAATTTAAATAATTTAAAACTTAAAATAGATTCACAAAATATTAAATGTAACTCCTCAGACTATGTATTAAAATTTACACATTACATTTAAATCAATTAACTAAAGACAAGTTGAAGAAAAAATAGGCAAATTACAAAACTAAGGAGGCATTATTCTTTTAATTACCATTGTGGTTTGTGCTTTACAAACAGCATCAGAAAAAAACTATTTTGCAGTCGGTGATGCACGAAAAGAGTACTCAAAAAGGCAAACATTAAGATTAAAAGTTAATACTCAAACACGTTTATTATACAATGATTGGAACATAAAAGATAGAAATAACGAGAAAATAATTGTTCTAAAAAAGTTTTATCAGAAACCAAAATAACATGAAGATGTTACTCAAATTTTTAAAAAATTGAAGAAAAGAAAAAATCTAATTTATAAAATTGGAAGATTTTTAATTAATTATTTATGTATTGGGTTGGCCAAAAGATCATTGAGTTTTTGAGTACGTCCTAATAAAAAGCTTGAAAATATAAAACGATGTAATAAAATTTAAATTCAATTATATATTCTGAAACCTTAATTTTCAGACTGTGTTTATACAAAATATTATTTGATTTTGTTTTAATTTATTACTTTACCGTCAATTCGAAATGGAAAATCAAAATGAGCATATTCGTCATGTTTTTGTTGCACTATTTTCGCAAAGGGAAAACCGCCGTGCAAGCTCATAAGAAGATATGTTTTGTATATGGTAGTGACTCCTTAAAACTTCGACAGTGTCAATACTGGTTTTCTAAATTTCCCTCTGAAAAATTTCATCTGAAAGATGCACCACGCTCCGGTCGACCAGTTGAAGTTGATGGCGACATAAAATAACAGCACTGATCAAATCTAATCCACATATGACGACAAGAGAAGTTGCAGAGACTCTGGAAATATCAAAATCAAGTGTTGGAAGTCATTTAAAGAAACTTGGATTCGTCAGTAAACTCGTTATGTGGTTACCACATGAACTTAAAGAAATTCATTTGGTGAAACGTATAGACATTTGCGATTCTCTTTTGAAGCGAGAACAAAGTGATCCATTTTTGAAGCGCTTGATTACGGGTGACGAAAAAAGGATTGTTTACAACAATGTGGAACACCGACGATCATGGACAAAACGTGGTGAGCCTGCCAAAACCATCCCAAAAGCAGAAATTCACCAAAAGAAGGTTATGCTTTCCGTCTGGTGGGATTTTAAAGGAATTGTGTTTTTTGAACTTCTTCCGAGGAATGAAACCATCAGTTTAGATAGATATTGTGGTCAGCTGGAGAAATTGGTTCATTCAATTCAACAGGAACGTTCTGAATTGGCAAATCGGAAAGGAGTTGTAATTCAGCATGATAACGCAAGACCGCATACAAGTTTGACCACTCGCCCGAAACTCTTATCACTGGGTTGGGAGGTTTTGCCGCACCCACCATATTCTCCAGACTTGGCCCCATCAGATTTTTACTTATTTAGATCATTGCAGAATTCCTTAAACAGAAAAACAATCACCACTGATGATGACATCAAATCGTTCCTAGACGGCTTTTTTGCTGACAAAGGCAAAGGTTTTTATGAATCAGGAATAGTGAAGCTACCGGAAAGGTGGAAGAAAGGGATTGAAAATAATGGACAGCATATCATGTAAAAATATTTATGCATCCATGCCATTTTTTGATAATAAATATTTTAGTAAAAAACACAATGACTTTTGGCTAACCCAATATTATTTATTAATTGTCCGTAGTATATCGTAATTGTTTTAAATACTCACGGTAATTTGGTACACAAAACAAGATTAAGAAAATCGAATTATTCGTATATTACTGAAGACGAATTTCATAACTGAAAATTTAATACTTACTTGGTGATCAACATGCCGAATTTTTCTTATATTTAACTTTTTATCATTAGAAGATTCCTTATTTTTAATTTACTGAATTCTTGGACGAGAGACATCCGCTAATCAAATTATTAAAGATATTCGAATAATATAAATATTTAAAAAATGACGACAATGAATTTTTAAAAGTCAAAAAATTTTCGTCAAAATATATTGTGATTAATTTCGACGGATCAACCGTCATCATCAGACTGAATTAGCAATGATATACTCGCGTTTATATATCAAAGCAATGTTTACGTAATCATTATGCCATTTAAATCATGAAAATACTTTCAATAAAGTTGAAGAGGACATTGGTGTTTGGACATTGATTTTAAGATCAAAAGATCTGATCAACAATGCTTCACACATCACCCTCTCCCAGTAATTATCAAATTGTGAACACAAAATCTTAAAATTACTTACATCAACTTTACTATTCAAACAGTTCTTCTTATGTTGAGCAATATTGCTATCACTTTCCCTGCGATTATGTTCCTGAATCCGTTTACAGAGTTGACGACAAGTCTCTCCGATGTATATGGCGTCACACCCATTACATTTATATTGATAAACTAAATTGGAACATAACCCAGTTGGAGTGATAGATTTACTACTAAACAAACTTCCTATCTTACATGATCTAGATACAATTTTTAAATTTAATAAATTATTTTCATCATGTTTCAAAATAGAGTTTTTGAATTTCCTGAAACCCTCAGAGTAGGGAATAGTCAAAACAAAACCAATATTATCAAAATTATTATTTATCTGATTTTTGTTTTTGTCGCTATTTAATGTATTTGATTTTTCATTTTCATTTTCCGATTTAATTAATTTATCGACAGTTTCACGAGTTAATTTTTCAACTATCGATTTGGAATATCCATTTTTATGAAGTAAATTCATTAACTTATCAATACTTTCATTACATTTAGCGTACGTAGACGAAAGTGTCCAAAGATCTACAGATCAAACCTTTTATCATATTTCTTTTATATCTAGCTTCATAAAAACTGTTAGGGGTTGTATATAACCCTGTATCAGTTTTCTTTCTATAGATCCCAGTTTCAAAATGATTGTTTTTCGCTCTTTCTATGAAAAGATCTAAGAATGGTAAAAGATTATTGTTTTCATATTCTACCGTGAATTTTATATTTAAATGTAGGGAATTAATATAATTTAAGAATGGGGTTATGTTCCAATTTAGTTTATCAATATAAATGTAATTGGTGTGACGCCACATACATCGGAGAGACTTCTCGTCATCTCTGTAAACGGATTCAAGAACGTAATCGCAGGGAAAGTGATAGTAATATTGCTCAACATAAGAAGAACTGTTTGAATAGTAAAGTTGATGTAAGTAATTTTAATATTTTGTGTTCACAATTTAATAATTACTGGGAGAGGGTGATGTGGGAAGCATTGTTGATCAAATCTTTTGATCCTAAAATCAATGTCCAAACACCAATGTCCTCTTCAACTTTATTGAAAGTATTTTCATGATTTAAATGACATAATGATTACATAAACATTGCTTTGATATATAAACGCGAGTATATCATTGTTAATTCAGTCTGAAGTATGATGGTCGATCCGTCGAAATTAATCACAATATGTTTTGACGAAATTTTTTTGACTTTTAAATATTTGAATAAAAGCACTAAATATCTTAGAGAAAAGTTTTGTTGTGTAAAAGTCCTAAAAGATACATTTTAATGAAGAATCTATTTCCAGTTCCAGTCATTATTGAATAATTAACAGTATTGCTGAAAATTTCGATAATTCTGAACTTTTTTCCGATTACATTTACAATAATCATACTCACATTTGTATCCTAACGGGACCGATATTTTTGAGGTTATTTCGATATTGATTTAATTATATATTTCTCACACTATTGCATTAATATATTTTTCATATAGTCCTAAAGCGACTTATACATTTGCGATATATTTTATTGATAAAAATCAATTTATCTTAGACAAATCATACTGGGATAACTTGATTTTTACAGATAGGATAATAGAAATTTAAAGGTGTAAAACTGGAATTTATTAAAGGAAAATAAATTACATATTTATATGTTAAGTATTTTTTATACTGTATTACGATTTATAAAAAAATTTTTCTCAAAGAAAATAAGTTTGTTCAAATATTGGCATTTGAGTAATGCTTTGGAAAACGTTGTAATATAATTGTTAAAATTTAGAAATGCTTCAAAAAAATTCAAAATTTTGGAAAGTATGTAAAATTAAATATACCAATTAAAATGTAGCACATTTATAAAATACATAATTATTTGATAATTGTAAAAAGAAATTTTAAAATTAATAAAAAATAACGAAACTTCTAAATATTTGATAATCTTTGCGTAATTTTAAATTTATAAAATTTTTTAAAGGTCAAATTTATAAAATGAATATAAGATAAAATATTAATATTATAAGTGTAGAAACAAAATTTTTATATCAATTGAATAACTCGGTGAATACTGTCTTTACTCTTTGACTGTATGATTTAATAAAAAAACTTGTACATTTTTAAAATTTTATTTCTGCTGACATGAATAAACGCAAGTTATTTTTTCTGGTTTTTTTACCTTAGATGTAAATTTTATTTATTTATTGTGTCAATTTAAAAAAAAAGTAAAAGAAGAAAAATAACAAAGATAAAAAAATGAAAAGCAGAAATTAAACAGAAAATAAGAAATTTCCTCTCCTTACGCGCATTAACAAAAAAATATTAAAAAGATTAATAAAAATTTACAATTAAAAAAAACGATTTTAAAATGTATAGAAGAATAAAAAAATTAAAAAGAATCAAAACTGAAAATATTGTCAACGCTGTGATTTAAAAGATTTTTGATGATCAAATTTAAGAAAAATTTAAAAATTTTAATTATTAATTTTTGTTGAATCGACAACCAACAACTATTGGGTTGTTCGGAAAGTCATTTCGTTTTTTTTAATAATTGTTTTAAATGTATTTTTATATATAAATAATAATTAATAATCATTGACTATATTATTTATTATTGCAGTTGGTAATCAAGATTAGATTTGGAAAATTTTGGAATAATTAAAAACATCTATATTTGATTTTTGACCTATCAAAGATGGAAAGCAAAAATCAGAATTTACGGCATGTATTACTTTTTTACTTTTTTTTATTTTAATCTTACCGAACGAAATTTATGCTGTTGTTTAGACATCTGCGATATGCTTCTCAAACGCCAAGAAAATGATCCATTTTTGAAGCGCATCATCACTGGAGATGAGAAATGGGTAGTCTACAATAATGTAAAACCCAAGAGATCTTGGAGTAAAAAAGATCAACCTGCTCAAAGCACTTTGAAAGCTGAAATTCATCAAAAAAAATGATGCTCAATTTTATTTCGTCTTTTCACAATGGTGGTTTAAAATTTGTCCAGATTTTGCCTGTGCACTCGTTACACCTTTTCTATTGATCAATTCTGGCCTTTTGTGTTTAAGGAATTCATTTAATTTGTCCAGCTGATGACAGTAGACGTCCGAATTGATCGTAGTTTTGTCCAGAAGAAGCTCATAAAATACGATTCCTTTGAAATCCCACCAAACAGATGTTGTTTATATTTTATTGAAGGACAAGATTTAAGGAACAAAAAATGTTTACAGAATAATTGAAAGTGGTCCGTCTCTATACACAGCATGAAGGTGTTTCTTAATTCCTTTGAAGTCCTTCCGCAACGTGGACTGATCCATTGTTTTCAACATTTTCTTAATCCGTTGCTGTACTTGAGGGATTGTTTGAGCCTCCCAGCCTCCCTCATACACTTTCGCCTTTAGAGCGCCCCAAAAGATCTCAATAGGGCGGCAGTGTGGGACGTTGGGAGGATTAGACTCCTTGTCAACAAAGGGGATGTTGAGATGATGGAGAAGTTTGAGAGTGCTGTTCACTCGCTTTACTTGCTCCTCTGTGTACTGAGGAGCCTTCTTTCTCTTTCGGCATTTTAAACCGCCTTCCTTGATAATATTCCTCATCGTGGTGGCACATACACCATACTTGCTGGCTTCACGTCTGAGAGATACACAAGGCTTTGTTTAAATCCATCTCCGAATACTTTCGCGCTGTTGATTTGTTAACTTTTTATTGTGGCCTCCACTTCCTGGCTTCCAGTGCACATTTGAACTCTTGGAGAGGTTTGAGAGAAGCGTATAGATAGTAGACCGTGCACAACCTTCATTCACAAAGTGGTTTACAGTGAAGGCTTTTCCTTTTAAAAAGTTCAGCTGCCAAAAGTTGCGAACTCTCTCACGGAGCCTTTGCTCTGTCATGTCTTTTCTGAGAAAATGAATGCCGAGAGGATGACGAAATATTATGCAAGAAACCCCCTACCCAATGTGATTCATGCTGCAATTTGATTGGATGTTCCATTTATTTTTAATTTACTGATAGTATGCATTTTTCATATGTCCAGATTTCGCCTGCGCACCCGTTAGTGTTTCACCAAGATAATGCCAGACCTCATACAAGTTTGGTAACTCGGCAAAAGCTTTTACAGCTTGGATGGAACATCATGCCTCACCCACCATATTATCCAGACCTCGCACCTTCTGATTATCATTTGTTCCGGTCTCTACAAAATTATTTAGATGGTAACACTTGTTGGGGATGTGTTTGGTGTTTTTGTTTTATTTATTTTTGCGTTTGTTTATTTTAATTATTTTATTGTAAATAAAGACAATTTATTATGATAAATAAATAATACGACGATATTATTTATTTAGAATTTATTTTATAAATATTGAAAATATTACAAATAATTTAATAGAATATTATAATTATTATTTAAACTTATTAAATATTATATTTGGCTGAACTTATTAAACTTATTAAAATATTATTATATTAAAGAAGTTATGAAGGTCAAAATGCATTATAAGAAGCCAACGTAAGAATAAGAATAAAAAACCTTCTAAACCTACCTAATTTTAAATAAGCCGACGTTACCAACGTAACTTAAAATAAGTATATAAGGAAGTTTAAAAAATCGTAGATTCAGAACATTTTAAAAGTAATT
>MQRK01214128.1:0-24435 GCA_001938485.1 Girardia tigrina | reverse complement strand
ATATATATATATATCTAGAAAGTAAGCTAATAAATAGAATGGAAAAATAGCGTAAATATAAAAAAGTTTCATGGAAAATTTTAAAGAAAGCTAAGTTAAATAAACTTCAAACAATAAAGACCGGAGTCTGGTCATATTGACGAGGCTATCAACATTGCCCTATTCACAGATGCTATCCCAATACTGAATGACGTTGAGAGTTTTGCCTCCAGGATTTCTCCCCTGAGCCGGTGCCTCTCTATTTAAACAACCTGGTTATACTGCCTTCCGACTATATAACCATGTTGACGCCGTTCTTATCGTGGACACCCGATCGACATAGAACAATGTTAATAGAACTCCCCATCTCAAACCATTCTCAGGCCAAGCCTCCGAGTCGCTGGATTACGGGCGAACACCACTACACCCGGTGTATGACTTTTGTAATCTCAAGAAAATTATTCCTGCAGAAATTTAAAAAATGATATTTAAAAACAATTAAAAATTAGTTTTAATAAGACTGAAAATCTTTACTCGAATGATTCTTCAATACAGAATCATTCTAGAGACAATTGTAATGTCTCTAGCACAACTCTCAACAAAACTTTTATCAGTAGACATCTAACTAAATTGATAAGAACTCTAATAAATCGAACAAAATTATTCGAACAAAGATTTCCATTATATATTATTGAATGAATTTTTATGATTTATGATTTATTACATTTATATTATTTATACATTTCTATATTTTTTCAAATAAAAATTTGTAACGTGATATTATTATTAGTTGTAATGTGAATATTGGAAGAAAACTCGACTTTTAAATTATTGTGGATTATATTTGATTTCTAGATGAAATAGTCTTCTTGCAATTTTATGCGATTCGTTATTAGTTTTACTATTGTAGAGTGCATTAGAAGAGCTGTTTTGTAAAGTTCTTGTAGTGTTTTATCAACTGCACCCACACGAAAGCGTAGTTACCTTCGTTAATTACAGATGAAGCGGTACCAACGTCTTTACTTAATGGTCTATCTTCACGGTGTCCACGCAAAGAAATATTTTGCCGTCCAAATAATATAATTGATTCGATGATGGGTTTAAGACGTTCCCGGTTTTCTCTCACTTGTTTTGACATTGCCTGATCTAAAATATACCTAACATCCGTAGAGGGCGCTTCATAAGTTTCAAAAAAAGTTTTTGTAAGCGAAATACTGTGTCTATGATAACTGTTTGATTCATGTGAGGTTAAGTCACCATTTTCCCCCAATAATTTGGAATATTTTGTTAATTACTTACCAATAAACTTCTCTAATCGAGTTTGTTTATTTATGCCACGCATCGTTACATGAGTAAAACAAAATATACAGAATACGTTCTGTAAGCGATGGGAAAACATTAACCACTTAAATTGTTGAAAATGTTTTTCAAATAAATTACACTTAAATTCTTTTCCACATTTTAAATGAACAAAATATGGCAATTTAATCTCTTTTGTCGAGATCATTTATTGTAGTATTAATGAAACTAGCCAAATCTATGTAAACACTGACATTTCCTGTTGTTAAACTTGATGTTGCTACTTCCTCGTGTTCTTGAATATAAATTAACGCCTCTTTAGGTTTATTGGTACCAACTTCCAATAGTTTGGAGGTTGATGGAACTGGTGAATTATTATCGCTTGGATGACGCTTTACCACAAACATACCCAAAGTAGTGTTTTATTTTTTTATTCATTTTTATTTATACTGGAATATCTAAAAGAATTATAAAATTGTAAATGAATGTTATTTTTGAATCAGTATAAATCAGAAATAGCATAAAAATATTTACCATAAAATTCATAGATTAATTTTACAATTTAAGTGAGACGTTGTAGCACCCTAATATAAAAGAGCATAGAACAGTGTAGCGGAATTGAGAGCTTTTACTTAAGTATTAGTAGACGCTTGGAATGAAATCTTGGTGTATGTTCTTATAATGTCTCTAAACAAAATAATTTCCGTAGAATATGGCATTAAAGATCATTAGATTATTGAACTTATGAGAAGGTTATAATTAAACAACGAAACGTTGGGAACCAATTAAATTTAAGTTTTCTTTGCCAAAACCCTCAATTCCACTACACTGTTCTATGTTTAAATTTGAGATTCTAGGAAAAGGTAATTACCCGCTTTACTCGCCCATTGGATCCGCCCTTGCAATATTTATACTTTATCACTTCATATGATGCAAAAGTAGAATTATTCATTAAACCTAATTATCGAATATTTTACTCTTTAAAATATTTATGAAAAATATTAATCTTTCTCCAGGGTAAAAGAGAGACCCCTCTCAAAATTTCACACACATACATATGAAATTACAATTACACAACATTCAAAAGTTTCATCTCAATGATCACAGATGATCAAAGAATTTCATATAATATTGTTCTTAAATTTCAAAGAATGAAATCAATATAAAAGTATTATATTTCACTACATGAATATTTTATATATTATATATAATAGATATTACAAATAAATATAAATAATATTTTAAAAATAATAATCGATTATACACAGAAGGCAGCACACAAACCATCTAAATTTAGCGACCGCAGCGCAGAATCTCTATTCCGAAGGGTTCCAGATCGCGATAGGTGTAATCAAATGTTATAATTATCTCTGAATATTATACAAATTCATCGTATTCGTTTACAGAATCAACGGATGTCCTTATATTAAACCGGCCATCGTTAATAAAGTCATTATTCAATTTATTCACAATAAATTCCAAAACCGAAATATGTCAATATTTAATAAGGTTATTTATTTTATTTAATTAATTATCATATTTTTTCTAAATATTCATAACATATTTTTTAAAAAAATATTATTAATAAATTATATTATATATTTTTTAAAATCTACTTATATATATTGTTTTTTTGCATAATTTAATTGATTATTTTTGTAAGAAATAACAAGAATCGTTTTCTGTAAATTATTAAATAGTTTTGATAATTTTTAAATTAAAATAATTAAGTATTTCTATTTTATTTTCGAAGTGTTTTTTATTTATCTTTTATTGTTAAATGATTTTTTGTTTTAAACACTTTTGGAAATAGAATCTTTTTAAATAAATCTAAAAGCATTTGTGAGTTGCAACTTAATCTGGTTAAAAAATTTCATTGTCACGTGTGTTAAAACTCGTACAAGCCAGATAGACATACTTCCACGTAGTGTCCCTAGGAAATCTAGATTGGTTAGATTTCCTGGGAAATCGGAACAATCCGTCTGTAGGTGAAAGTGTCTGAAAGCTAGCCGATATCTGCGCCGACTGAATATTGTGGTACCAATGGGCTTGGAATCTACTTACGAGGTATTAGCTTAACAAATCTGGGTGTGAAGGTTGTAGGAAGTCGTGACCCTGCAGTCGATGAGGAAATAGCATGGCAATGAATCTTGATGAATCAATCTGGATGAGCAGTGTTGCAATGAAGCTGGTTATCCCACGCAGCAGCACCATGTCAATCCCTGCATAGGGGAAGGGGTATGAAAGTATCATCAATGTCCCGGATCTCCTAAAAAGCCTCCGGCTTAAAGGCTAAAAAGCCTAACAGGATGAGAGGAACACATTGGAGAGACAAATCGTTATCTCGAAACCCCAATTAATGAGCATCCCCCCCGAAAAAATTGAATTATTATCTTAATTACATTTTAGTTTTTTTAACAGAATCTTAATAAGAATAAGTTTAAATCCTTAAGTTTAAAAAGTGAACTTTCCAAAATAATTAATTTTTTGCAAATTAAAAATCACTGATTAGTGAGCAATTTAATCAAGTAAATCGATTAAGGTTATTGATCATTGGTTGCATTGTAAAAATAGAATCTCGTCTATTTAAAAGGATGAGTTTTCTGTTTTACAGAAGGACTTTGATTTTTATAATCATCGGCATTTTTGTGAATCATTATTTATAAAACACTACAATCTATTCATAAAAATTTAAAGTGGAAAAAGTAAAGCTGTTTCAAATCATAAAATCTTTAATTAAATTGAAAAAAATATTTTGCCATTTTTAACCAATAATATCTGAAAAAATTAAAACAAATCCAAATTTCAAGCCTGTAAAAAGGACAATAAAACTAACAAATATTAAATTATATTTGCTGATGACGAAATATGAAATTCCGAAACAAATTAACAACTCGATTTCTTAAAGAAAGAGTTAACAAAATTATTTTTATTGCAAATTATTGGTTTATATATTTGTTTTAACGACTAAATTGGCAGTTGATCATATTACGTTTCTCTAAATATGCGATTGTTATCCATTGAATTCGTAAATATAAACAATAAATAAATCAGTTGGCGAGATGAATTCCCATCATTATGTTAACGCATTACCATAATATTAACAAATAGAAGTAGTTCAATAACGAATTACCGTATTTTCACGCAAATAACCCACAGATAATGTGCGATTTTTCCAACCCCCATACTTCTCGTGCGCTATAAAAGTGGGTTAATCTTTAATTAATCTTTTAGTCACTGTCGTGTAAAATATTTTCGGGACAGCACGCCAACCTTTATTGCCCACAAGGAGCATGCAGGGTGGGTAAAATCGCACATTACCCCCGGGTTATATGCGTGAAAGTACGGTATTCATCTTTAAATGTATTTTTTGAAATATAAAACGTTTATAAGGTAACATTTAAAATAAGTTATAACTTTCAATATATTAATAATTTTATGTGACGTTTGCATTTAATAAGTACCCGGACTTGACCATTTATGTTTCTGGAGGATATTTTTCAATTGTTCACTCCAGAATGTGATCCTGTTTTCCCTCAGCTAATTTGGATTTTCGATGATTTCAACTTTCGAATGTATTATAAGTTATTAAGAGACAGATATAACTTAACTCGAGACTTAACTTGTGACTTAAAAAGAATGACAGAGGGACTAAAATGCCTTTCTCCGTAAAATCCGACCAGATTACCAACTATGATTCCATTTGATTTTGAGGATTAACGAATTTAATTGTTTATGAATTCGCATCTTCACTCAACTGCTTTCATCTGAAAATTTCAATTTATGTGAGTATCTCTTTGATTTTCGGATGTGATGAACGACTTTAACAGAGATTTAGGCCTTTCGAAGGAAGTAGATGAATTGCTGGGATAGAGACTATCGGAAAAGAATTTACAGGTACATGGAACTACTTTTTAATTTTTACAGATATCGAGAGAAGAATGTACTTCCATATTTTCATCAAGAAAAAGATTTTGCATTTTGTAAGTGATATTGTTCTTATATTTAAAACATGGAACATTTTTATGATCCAGGTGAACGGAGACCTTGATTGGACAACTGAACAAAAGCTTTAAAGGTGTCTTACTCCACAATGGTGGCAAATTGAGTTGTATTCAAATGGATGTTTAGTTGTACCTAAAGAAAATTATGAAAGCATGAAAAAGGTATTAGAGAAGGTCGATTATAACAAACATAATTGGATCGTTCGTGACAATTTGCGAGTAATTAAGTTTTATGCTTCGCCTAGAAACTAGTTACTCCAAGTTCCACTGTCTTTTGTGCTAAATTATTTTCAGGGATTCGAACAGATTGTCCTCAGAAAGAATATTTTTTTATTAGCTAAACAACTTTGTATTGCACCATTAGTAGAATCTAAAAAAACTCTTCCACCACCTCTTGTCATAAAACTTGGTTTGGTGAAAAAAAGTTGTGTGAACGTTACATCAAAATTGAGGCTGCTTTCAATTCGTTTGGCGCAAATTTCCAACAATCATTTCCAATCAATCAGTGTGTTCGACATATGAATGCCATTTACTTATGTTGTTCATATTTGTTTTGGGTAACTGTAAAGCTGGGAACTATATAGGTATGAATGAAAAACTTCTTGTTAGCTATAAAAAGCGTAGCTTTACCATGAGAGTAAAAGTTAACTCCACAGCCATATTTACTATTTGTCATATAATATTGGTGATCTAAGCAGAGAACATGACGGAATTTTCAACGAGATATTAAGAAACATACAAAGTAATACAAGGGTTGATTATTACTGATTATTACCCATTAAGTACCCTATGCCCCAAATATGGATCAGTCAATTTTTATTATTTTTTTCTGATATTGCAGATGAGATTACAGGAAGTTTAGTCATTAATAATGACTCATTATCTACTAGTAAGTATGTTATCCTATTGCCTCACGTGTTATCTTTCAACTCCGAAAATTAGACGAGGAGATATCGAGTTATTAGTCTTAAAAAGTCTCAGATGACATAGTTGGAAAGAAAAAAAAATCTGGTACTTAATGGGTTAAAAAGTTATGTTTTAGAAAAAGATGAAGCTCGAAAATAAAAAAAAAACAGAAATTTCAAATTTCAGAACGAAAAAATCTTTCTTTGTTCAATGACGATTCCATTCCATCGTTAATAAGGAAGACTAAATTGCTGATTGTAACTGTGTTAAAGGGTATATCTGAAAGATAAGGGCATAAGATAATAAAAAAGCAAGTTATAATTTTGATAACATTATTGATTCTGGTAACGAAAATCAAAAACTAAATATCGATTTAACAATCAACAGTGATGTTAGGCCTCTCTGTGTGGGTAAAATCGCGAAGTGTCTAATAATGTGATAATGAAAACCACTAATGATGTTGCACAAACCCTAATCTTTACAAGGTCGTAAAGACAGATCAACTTAAAAAATATTTCATTGTATTATAAAACTTTTTTCAAAATTTTTATTAAAATATATCAATTTTTACGACTGTAATCATTTTTTTATTTTTGTATAAGTATTTAATTTTTGATGGTTTTCTTTATCATATCATTTTTAATAATAAAACTTTTGTATTTATTTACTTTTATAAAACTTTCAAATTAAAAAAAAATAATAAACTATTTTGGCGAAATGCAAATTTAAACTAACTCATCATAAGTTCTATAGAAATAATTATGGAAAAAGAATCAATCTTTCTCGGTTTCGACAAAGTATTGCGTGAATACACTTTGTATTATTTAAATTGGCAAAAAACACTATACAAATTATACAGTGTTTTTGCCAATTTAAATAATACAAAATTACAAGCAACTACTGACTCAACATTCATTACCACATACTTTTGAATCTCTTTAGTCCTTGTTTGATTCGGGTTCAATTTGCAATTCATACTTTAATCAAACCTTTTATTGTTCAGCAAAATCGAAAAAAATCGTTTCTTAAAACCATGCTTAATGAAAATAAAAGTCCCTCAAAAATCTATTAACAAATTCAAAATTTTAAATAATTTATTCTTTTCGGGTCTAATTTTGCAGTAGTTGTCCGATCAAGCTGCTTGGGGTGAAAAAATAAATGACTGTTAAGGAGAGTATTTTAATGTGTTTAGATGTAGTACGACTGTGGGGTCCCGGTGGTATCTCGTGAACTATTTCGTCCGATTAGAAACGTTTTGGTACAGATTGCTGGTCTTCGGAGTACGTTTCAGCCCTTTAAACTACCAAAAAGTTGTTTTTAACACGAGAAAATTATGGAAATTAGTGATGTACCCCAAATCCAGAAAAGAAAATGTTTTTTTTTAAATTCCTCGTGACTAAGATATAATTAACTAAATTATAATATAGCGGGTAATTAGTTAATACTAATTTCGCTGACAAAAAATTTAAACAATTTATTATTATTATTATTATTATTATTATTATTATTTCTACTACTATTATTATTTTAACCTTCAGAATCCTAGGCCACAGCCGATAAAAATGAGAACAAGCATAACATCGAGCAAACCTGGTTTTACGATTCTTATATTGTAATTTTATTAATCAATATTTTATTTTCAGATCGCAGAATTTCTTGCAAAGATCTTGGGCAAGGGGACTGTGAAGGGTGGCTGTGGATAAAGAAGTGCAGTCTCCTCAGCAGTAAATTTGTGAGAAGATGGTGTGTCTTAAAATCAAATTGTCTTTTCTTCTATATCCACACAGCCGTAAGTGATTCTTGAAGAAATTAATATCAAATTTACATTTATAAAGAATGTGAATTCTTTATTTAAACAGACGAAATACCCATAATAAAATATACAAAAATCAATAAATTGCATTAAAAATTTGCTACATAAAAGAACTTCTTGAGCCCGTATATACATCAACAATTAAAGTGAATACAACCAAGATGTTTTGAACTTTTCAAAACCTTAATATTGGCGATTTTACGAAATGATATCAATGAGGACAAGAAAATTTAGAAAACATTATCAATTAAATATTCTAAAGTCAGGAGTCTTAATATCGCTTAAAGTATTAAGGGTTGTCATTTAATCTTATTTCGATAATTTTTTTAATTTTGTAAGAACATTTATACATAATGACAAATTATAGTTATTCACATGTTTCGGTCCCCATTTTTAAAAATAATTTATTTTAATTAAAATTGATAAATTACTCAATATTCATCCAACGTTTCTCTACAGATTCTTCTTTGGAATCTCTCACAAGAATTTCCAAAATGTTCTGAGTGTTAAGAATACTGAGACAATTTTCATTTGAATTTTATTATTATCACATTTGAGTCATTACAATTCTCGGAAGATCGATCACCGTTTGACATCGCTCTACTTGGTTTTTTAATTTCTATTTTTCCATTCTTTTTATTAGCTTACTTTCTATACATGCATATATATATATATATATATATATATATATGATTTAATGATTTGAAGATTTACATATTAACAACATCACAATTTGAATGCAAACATTTATTGACAACACAAACAGATTCTTCACCACAATTTTCAGAGGTCATCTTTCTTTGATTGATATAGTTTTCGTTTATATATTCAAATCTAAAAATCAATGAATGGGTAATTTTTTAATATTAACTTTTAATTTCTCATAATTTTATTGGATAAAAAGGCATTATGTAATTTTTTAAATAAACATTAATTTTTAAAATATAATAATTTTAATAAGTTAAAATCGTTTACTAAAAATATTATTAAAATTCATAATTATTAAACTTTAATTAATTAGAACTTAAAATAAATATCATTAAATTAATTTCATTAGATTCAAATAATCAATCAATAAACATATCAATCACATCTAAGTAGGAGAGTCACAAATCTAAACAGCATACAAACAACAAACTTACAACATTCCAAATTTTCCCTCACATTACAGAAATAAAATTATTTAAAATTTACAATAATAATAAATTAAAATTTTGAATATTAAATATAAATTTAAATAAATTAGTTTCAGATTGTAAGAATTAAAATATTAATCATCCATCTGATTAGGAGAGACATAATTCCAAATCAACGTACAAATTCAAACACGCCAACTATTAATTGTCAAAAATTGACATTTGCTTACTTTCCCGGTTTTATTCACAAATCCGAAATCAAAAAGAGTTCTCATTAATAAAATTTATTTTCTAATCTTTACACATTTTACAAATTTAAGATTCTTTTACTTTATTTTTATTTAATTTTGAATATTTAAACAACGCACATTTATTATAAAATAAACGTTAAATAAAAATACTATTAATATATGCAATGAGAGAGTCATAAACACAACCAAACATCATACCAAAGTTACACGAATTAAATCAACAACAATGCTAATTTACAAATCATCCTTACACAAACAATACACAAAACTTCAACATTCCAACTATTCCTCACAAACGCAATAAATCAATTAAAGAGTTCTAATGTTTGATAGTACATATGATATTTTTATGTGTAAAACAAAATTGTGTAAAAACATTTTATGGATGTTTTAAGTAAGATTGTAGTACGTAGCTTGTTAAATAAGAACTTTAGTAAGATGTAAAAGTAAAACATAAAAGTAAGATATAAAAAACTAAATCTGTGAAAATGAAAGCTCCTATTTTAATTTAGAAATCAAGTAATATTGAATCAATTCTTCGTTTAATATGCTCTACAAAAACATTTTTATAAAAGATAACCTATCACTTTAGCACAAATAAACATTTCTGAATATTTTGGTACCGTCAGATTCATTGATACATGGTAAAAGAAAACATTAACCACTTTCATTATATATTCCTTGGTATATATATGTATATATATATCCTATTCTATTCATTTCTACACACAGAAGGTGTGGTTTATTAAAAATCTCATATGACCCTACACACTCATCTACTTTTAATCTATTTTCCAATTTACTCAAGTCAATTGTAATGGATAAGTGGTCTCTAGATGTTCGAGATATTTTTATTTTTATAGCGTATGATTCATCACATATTCATTTTTCTCGTGGATTCATCCCTAACTGACTTCTTTTATTGAATAAAATTTTGAAATCTTATTTTTGAGGATGGCAGTGATGCAGCAGTGGAGGAAAACTGTGGTCTCTGTAAGACCGTATATATATATATATATCAAAAAAGATAAAACACAAGTCACATGAGCTATTTAACAACAAATTGACCCTCTTACAATGTTCAATTACTTTAATAATATGTACATTTGATTAATTTCCCATAAATTTAAAAATATTTCTTTTCCCACTTCGTACAAATCGAAACTATTATTTCCAATAATTCATGTTTAAGACTTGTTAAACAGTTTTTTCTATTCTATCCAAGATCTCTCTTCTGCAATTAAACCTCAACTAATGTACTAAGTGGTTACAGGCTCGAAGCAGTTGATCTCGACCCATTTAAATAGTTGTCGGAGCGAATCAACAGTATTATGCTCCCGTTTTTTTGGACTGTCACTCGATGGAGCCTCAGCAGTAATAGTCACAAATTATTAGCAAGAGCGTATGTAGTTCTGTACAATTTGGCTGTTGTATGCCAGTGTGAATTCCTCTTGGAATACGTATGCGCATCAAGCAGCCATCGTTGATATCCACCGCTTCAAAACTTTGTGCAAGGCGTAAAGGGAAATACTGAAATAATCATCTGTTTCTTGTCTTTGGTTTGGTCTCTATAGAAAATGCCTTCAAGATTCTTAGCCAAATAACTATCGTTCTGTCGATTGATCTAGGTGTTAACGGTGTTAATTTTTTCATGTCTGAAATATCGAGATAGTCAACCATCTCGCGCTTTTTAGTTATATATGTTAGCAGGTCAGAATGAATGGCTTTGAAAATGGTCAGGACCAACAGTCACACTACAAGATCATGCATCGAAACTGACAGTTTGCAGTAAATTATCTGCTACAATCGAGTTTTTTTACTGACTGACTTTTAAATTTGGAACTTTTTGAAGATTCAGAAATTTGTCTTGGTGATTTCACGTCATTTCCTGACTGACTTTCGTCTTTAAAATTCTTATCATCAACATTTTTAAACTGCAAATTGTTACACACCGAAGCAAATTCATTCTCCATCTGACCAATTAATTTTTTAGCTCTTCAAACTGTTATAATATTGGTTCGAAAATGATCATTTAACGGAAGGGACTGCCCAGCATGTTTAATACATTGACCTAACAACTGATACCAACTGATTCGATAGCCACCTGGCAAATGAGGCACGTTAAAGTTTTGATAAATTGATTTCTCTTACACTTTCCCAACTAATTTCATTGTTTCAAGATGTTTCGAATAAACTGAACATTTTTCAATTTTTTAAAATCTTGATTTAAACATCCATCGTCATATATTGCCAAAACGTTCCCAATTTTTTCTAACATTTCCCTAAATTTTCCTGTTTCGACACCAGCATATATACCAATTCCTATTTCCACAATTATAACAGCTGCTACAAGAAAGGTGTATAGATATAACAAACATTGACTTTCTTTTATAACTTCACAACATCCAGTTGAAAATGTGAAAAGTCCAACAACACAAACCAAAGTTGATATATTACTATACGTTCTTTCTATGCACATCCAAAAGAAACAAAGAGAATGAAGCACAAGCATGTGAAAACATCAAACACAGTCCGTTTGTTAAAATGGGGTATTACAGTAAGAATAAAGAAAGTCATAAAGATTCAAGGTGGATATATAGGACGAAAGTTCTCCGTAAGAATCCTTTTAACATGATATAATAGCCTAATTGTATATTGACTTAAATAAAATATTTCTGGTACAAAAAAATGTTTTTGTTCAAATTCTAACGGTACACCGTGTATAAATATCTTCTTCAGTTACTTCATACACCAAAGTTATGTTTTCCTAAATAAATGATCATCCAGATCTTTTAAACCTTTCAAATGATGTTCTGTCTGCATTAACCATTATTAGTGTATCTAACTCTTCTTATTTAAAAACCATTTTATTCTCCCATGCTTTTGCAGGGTATCGGAGAGCATCAGTAGAATGTACATTGCGAATCGTAGTCGCAATTTTACGGTTTCTGATAACATATGAATTACAAGGAACTAGTTAATGAAAAACTTAAATTAAACAACTAAAACAAAAAAATAGATCTTAAATTAAAATATAAGTTCCTACAGCATCGTTGCTAAATATGTATTCTAAATGACGAAGTCAAATAAAAGACAAATTATTGTAAAAATTCGAAAGAGCAATTAGTTTTGACGCATAAGATCGGGGCCCCACAAAAACATTCTGACAATAAATATAATGAGAATTATAATTTCCATACTTTTAGAACAAACGAACAGAAGGAATCATTCATCTTCAAGATTTTAAAATCTTGATATTTCAGCTAAGCGTGTGGTAACATCTCTGGATATTCATCTTTGATTGTAATAGAATTAAGTTTTCGGTAATCACCGCAGCACCTCCACGAATTGTCTTTCTTCTTTTTCATAAGTAACGGAGAAAACCAGTTTGAGGATGAAGGTCTTATTATTTCTTTTTCGATAAGTTCATTAAATATTGTTTTAGCTTCTGTTAATTTTTAATTTGGTAATATTCTTGCTTTTGAGTGGCCTGGCAAACCCTGTGTTATAATTTGGTGGTTTGTTTTTGTTTTATGAATGTCCAAATTATATACGCTGATATATTTTACAAATTCTTTTAAGCCTTTTTTATTTTTGTCACTTAACATCTCTGATTTATTGAACTCTTGTTTCTTTATTGGATCCATAAGTATTTTGCTCGATAAATCTTTTAGAGTCTTATCTTATGTGACTTCGTATTTTAGAATACATATAAATAGTTGCTGTTCTTGCTCTGTACATTCAACATCAAATCACAGTCGCTCAAAATCACTAAAATGTTATCTCTACATATAGCAGCATTCATAAGTCAATTCCGACCCTCATTCTTCAACTTTGTGATGATTTATAATCTGAGTTTAGACCCAGTTGAAGAATGATATAAATATAATGAGAATTATAATTTCCATACTTTTAGAACGAACGAGCAGAAGGAATAATTCATCTTCAAGATTTTAAAATCTGTCCACTCGAAAATTTTAAATCCAAAAATTTGTAAGCAATATTTTAATATATAAATATTTTAATAGAATTTTCATTTCAGCTATTTTAAAATTTGCAATCAATTCGTAAATTTTACTTTGGCCATCGAGACACAAAGTGGATTTATGAAGTGGTTAAATAAATTGCAGCTAAGTGCCTCAAATGTTAATTTACAAAGTTTCGAAGGACAAATCGCTGGATTCACTCCAGGTTATACCAAAATTGAAGAAAGAACCTTAAATCAAATCGATCAATTATCAATTTGCACTGAAGGTGAACCTTGTGGATCTTTAGGTTATAGTGAGAGCGAAGATAGTGACATTGAAAGTGATAAAATCTCTTGCGAGAGTCAAAATGAGGAGAAAAATTGTAATCATAAAATACCTATGACATCTGCCGAACCGGTCAACAGTTCCTTGCGAACATCAGAGGAATTGAGCGAGCTAACCATGAATGCCATAAAGAGAATCGTGGAAATTGAAAGATTATTAAGAGTAATTTATATAAATTTTTAGGTTTGTTAAAAACGTATATAAATATATAGAGTGATTGTCTGAATGTCTGTTTGCGCATCAATTAAAGGCAGTATAAATAAATACAACCAAATTTATCTCAAAATGTCTTCAAAAACAGGAAGAAAATAACGTGTACTTCTTTTGGAAAAATAACCTAATGTAACTCTAGAAAAACTCCAAGTTTTCTTTTTCACCAATCAGATTGCAGTATTTTCGAACTGTTGAAAAATTATTTTTTATAATTTTGTTTACAACAAATAGAACAAATGTTTTTGGGACACTTACGTGAATTTAATTTTATTTAACCTCCACATTAAATCTAAAGAAAAGTAATAAAAATATGGAATTATGGGCAAATGTATGATTCAAATGATAAATTATTTAGACTACAAAGATGTGATATAGTCTAAGGTTCAATTAGATGATTGTAAAAGTTTCAAAATATGTAAAAAATATGGTCTTTCTCGTATACTTGTCTATTATCTGTAAACATTCTTTGTCTCGAGTTTCCTTCATTTGATCGTGTTTCTTCATATTCGTTGTAATCGTTTTCATCATGCATTTCTGCAATATCATATCTTCGATTTTGATGCCTCTGTTGATTTCGTGGGTTATTTGTTCTTTGCCATTCATTTTTCCTGGCATATTGGTCTCTTTCTTTAAATCTATTCTTGTTCATGTAGCATTGCGTTCTAATATGACCTTTTTTTCCACGGTAAAAATTGCTTATTTTTGAGAAAATATTGGGTTGAGTAAAAAGTAATTTCGTTTTTTTGCGGATAGATGGCAATAAGAGCCATAAACATCAATTTCTTTGAAGAAACTGCATGTGTTATTGAAACACAAAGTTTTCAAGTTGTGTTTTAAGATAACATTTGTTTAATTACATGAAATAATTATCATTTTGTGTGGTCGTAAAAATTGACAACAATAATCCTTATTTTCGATGTTTACTACTGCCACAAAAGTAAAACTGCTTCGCAAACTGAAAGTAAAATTTGTTTCGTATACGATGAAGGTACTGCAAGTGAAACATATTTTACAATATTAAAAACTTTTATTTTACAATAATATAAAATCATATACATTATTCTTTTATTATAATTCTTAGCGTTATTTTTATATTAATATTGAAAAATGTTCTAAAGTCTATTCAATTTATAATAATTTATTTTTAGTTTTCGTATTACTTTATTTAAAATAAAATATTTCAAAATAAAGGAAGGTATATAAAAAATTAAAAATAAGAAACGTAATAATGTGTCTACAAATCATTCTAAAATTTTTTGAGATAGACAAAGTAAAGAATTAAAAGTTTCAAGGTATTCTTTGATTATTAAGTAATTTATTTTTAATGAAATATTTTAGAAAATTAAAAAATAAAATTAAGATATGAGCTTTTTTTGTATTTTTCCTATTCTCTTTTACAAAAAAAAATATAAATTATGTAAATAATTTTTTTATTTTATAATTTATTTTTTAAAACCACCAATTTATGCATGTTAATTACTGTCGTGTCCGTTTATATTCGACTTCTTTTTTTATTTTCTTTTTTATTTTTTTATTTTTTTTGAATAATAATAATGTAAATTCAAAAGCGAATATTTGTGCGATTTATGGCTCATTTAAGTATGTACATCATGATCTCGGCCTTAGTATGTGTATGATTTATTTAAGTTACCGGCACAATTATTCATTTATTTTATTGTGTAATATTATTTTATTTTTATTTCATTTTTTATTTTTTGATGAAGAGAGACTGTATATTATTCAGTAAGGAAAAGAAAGAAAAAAAGAAGGAAAGAGAAACTAGAATAATAATTTATATATTCAGTCAAGAAATTAGAAATTAAGTTTTAAAAATTAAATAAAAAAAGGATCGTTAAATCAATAAAATTACTAAACAACGAAATCCAAAAGTTATTAGCGAAATTATTAATTCATAAAATAGGTGTTTTCTGTCAGAATAAGATTTATCTTGTCGACTTTGTATCATTTTATAGCGGAAATATTGGCTATTTCAGGAGTCTATCTGACTGATAATTGTATTAGACGTTAACTGTCGAATATTCTTGCCATTGGAGCTGCAAATTTCGGTTTGTCGGCTGTATTTCATTAATCAGTGACTGTTGAATATTGATACTATTAAGAACACCAACATTGGTTTTCGAACTTTTATTTTCATTACAATCAGAATTGTCTTTTGAACAACTCTCAGCTAAACTCTCGTCATTCGACATCGTTCTAAATTGATTAATTTTAGTTAATGTTTTTTAATAAACAATTATTCGAACAAATTTTTCATTATTTTCTGATTTTATTTTTAAAGTTCAAATTTGGTAATTTTAGTATCAATTTTATTTACATATTAATTTTATTTAAAAAATATTTTATTGAAAGAAGGAACATTTATTTAATTCAAAACTTAGTTAAAACTATTTACTTTATTTAAATTTTAATATGAAGATTTGAAAAGATTTAATATTTTTAATATTTTTACATATCTTATGCTGTACTTTAAAATATAAATTATACTCGAATAATTATCTATCGTGAACATCTAAAATATCAATTTTCCATCTGGGTGGGAGAAACACATTTCCAAATACTAAACTCAACATACAAATTTCAACAAACCAATTTCAACATACAAAATTTAAAATATTCCTCACAGATACTATTCGGTATTTATTATTTTTATTATTTGTATTTTACTGGTTAATTTATTATTGACATTGTGAGTTAATTGGTGATTAATATATTTTTTAACTCTGGTTGCATTATAAAAAAGATATATTTATTTTTATTGCTCGGACAATTATTAACTCTTGATTACCTTATCACCAGATTCGAGAGAG
Organism: Girardia tigrina; assembly: GCA_001938485.1. Lineage (NCBI taxonomy): Eukaryota > Metazoa > Platyhelminthes > Tricladida > Dugesiidae > Girardia > Girardia tigrina. The sequence continues at coordinate 7,693 of MQRK01214128.1, read as the reverse complement.
GATTCTTTGATTTACTGTTAATTGAGTTTAGTTCATGAAAGTCTTTAGTCTTTCCAGGATCGGTAAATTCATAACTGAATTAGAATATTCTATTAAAATATTTATAGTGATTTTTTGTTTGGTTAACCCCAACAAAAACAACAATTACTCTGCATGTTTCGGTTTGTTTATCAAGAAAACAAGACTTCTTTTGAAAACATTTATTTATTAAACAACATTATACAATCGCGACAAAATTTAATTATCCGCCAATGTCAACTGAATATTAAATAATGAATAACTTATTATATATTCATTATATCATTAAATAATTTAAATTAAGATCGTCGTATAAATAATTACATTAAACGAGAGAGAAGAACATACTCAACAAATTTCAATCAACATACACTAGTTATCTGTACGTGTATATATAATATTGTCATGCTTCTTAGTGAGGAAAGCAGTCGGAACGGGATGAATTAAACATTAGTTCGATGAATAAGTTTCCGACCTTTGATAAAAATGGATATACATCTTTAATTGTCCCCAAAACCAACATGTTTATTTTTTTCTTATTCTGGAAATAGATACCAATAAAATCCAATTACACCACTGTATATTATTTATGTTTAATCTTGGCATAAAGGCATCGCCAGAGAAGGATGAAATTTACCAAGCATATGGTAGAGGTTCTGTTTGCCTTGCAACGATCAAAGAATGTTATACCAAGTTCAAGAAGGGTGAATTCAACCTAGAGGACCAGCCAAGAAGAGGTAGACCGAAAGAAAGGGAGGACGTAGAACTTCTGGTTCTCTTTGTAGAGGATGATGGACAGTCAAGCCGTGAACTGGCCAAATGCGTCAACGTTAACCAGTCATCAGTCCTACGGCGTCTGAAAGCTCTGGGAAAGGTGAAGAAAGTAACAAGATGGGTTTACATGCTCTCTCTTTCCGAAACAAAGACGATAGGATGAATATCGTCATAGCTCACCTCATCCGTTATCGAAGAAAATAGTTTTTATGGAGAAATGTCACTGGGGACGAGAAATGAGTGTATTATGATAACACAGAAGGAATGAAGTAATGAGAAAACCTTGGAACTCCATTCAACCTCTATCCCAAAACGCAATATTCATGGCAAAAAGGTCCTTCTGTGTATGTAGTGGGATATGAAGGGCTTTCTTTATTATTAGATGTTGGATCTCGGACAAACGGCTACCGCACAACCTATTGTAATTTGCTATCTAAACTGAACGAAAAAATCAGCAAGTTAAGGAAATAAGTGGGCCATAGTGGACGTAAGTTCATACTGTTACATGATAACGTTAGACGACATGTTGCATCGGCGACAAAAACATGATTTTAGCGCTTGGATGGGAGGTTCTAACGCATCCGCCCTATTTGTCGGACTTGGCTCCAACAAATTTTCATATAATTCGGTCTCTCCAACATTATCGTGCTGGACAACATTTCAAAACAGGCGATGAAGTCAAGAAATGCATAGATGACTTCATTGATTCGAAAGATGAAGACTTTTCCACCAAAGGCATCTATTTGTTGCTACAAAGATGGCAAAAGATCATAGATGATAATGGTGAATACTTTGAAGATTAATCATACGCCACTTTGCTTTATAAAATAAATAACTTTAATTAAAAATGGTCTAAAATTTATGCATTACCCTAATATATTGTACATTTATTTTAATAAGGAATAAATCATTGAAAAGAATTTTTCGATCTTTATAACAAATAAATATTTTAAACATAATTATTTTCATATTTTCGAGATAAACGTACTTCTTTATAATTAATTATCTATTTAATTTTCCTTCCGTTATGTAAACATTTTATTTTATTTGTCTAACCTCATTAAATGGGACGACGGACTTAAGACGTAAGAACTCTTTTTCTGGACAAATATCGGAAATCGACAGTCTTTTTTGAAAATAATTGTTGTCGAAAGTGTAATGTAATTATCTAAATATATTATCATAAATGAAATTTATCATTTCTATTTTCCAAAAATATTTTCTATTTTTCTTTGTATAAAATTTTTTCATTAATATAACTGAAAATCATGGGATATTTATTGATAGAATAAAATGAGATATGAATCATGAGCCATAATTATTGCTTCATTAAAACTTTCCATAGGACCCCGTGGGGAATATTGTCTTAGAGATGCAAAATGGCCGATGATGGGAAAATGGAAAATCTTAGAGATTGTGAAGGTGATCGTGTAATTGAAGAGATAAATAACGAAGGCCATAAAATTATTCTATGACATTGTCATTAAAAATAATTTGGGGACCTTAAGAAGTCGATATTTGTAGAAGTATTTTAACTCATTATCAATTTGACCTAAACTTAGATCGGGCTGAATCTTTGAAATGATATAAGACAGTTGATTATTGTACATGTTTCGGAAATTATTTTTCCATCATCAGCAATTATATTTACCATGTTCTCCAGATATAAATCCAATTGAAAATCTGTTTGGTAATATTAAATCTAATTTAAATACCATTAAACCAAGAGCTTCTAACAAAAATGAACTGTACAGAAATATTAGTGCGGCTATTACAATGGTTACAGGAAATCTGAACGAATATTACAGATCTTTCTGGGACAGAGTACTTGAAATATTGAATAGAAAATAATTTTTTTCCTTGTCGTTCTTGTAATTTGTTTTTGTATTTTATAATTCATTTTTTTACTTCTTTCAATGTAAATACAAATACGTTTTAATCCCCATTGATTTATATATGTAATCATTATATTTATTTATGAAATAATTAGATTTATTTATATAATCATTAGTTTAATTAATGAAATCCTCTGTATAAGGGATGTTACTTTTTTATGTAGTTATGTTAAAATGTGAAATTAATTAATTTATTTTCAATTTTATAAATATATTGGATAATAATCGCAAAATGTTTTAACAATTTATATTAAAGATTTTAAGATATGAAACGGCTTTACTTTGTCCATTTCGAATGTTTATTAATGGGTTGCAGTGTCTTATTAATGATTCACAAACCGTCACTAGCAGTGTGAATCACAGCAATTCTGGAAACAAAAAACTCCTTTGAAACAGAAAAGATAATATTTAGATATTGAGGAAATAAAAAAACAAAAGATGCTTTTAATTCAAATAGTAACACCTCTTCAAATTTTAAAAGATTACATTTATATGATGTAAAAATATTTATTTTCAGGAAAAAAAGCAACTGCTAGCTCAAATAGACAATTTTTTAAAGTATCCACTGACATCAGACAGAATTCAGAGCTTCCTCGAAGAATACAATGAAGAAATATCAAAATTGTAACAGTCTTTTTATTAAAAAGCAAAGCTAAAAGATATTTATGTATTTGTCATATATTAGATTTACATATAGTTTTGTCATTGAAATTTATCTAAATATATTTTCAATTATGACTTGTTTTATATCAATTAATTTTTAATGCACATTCCCAAACAAGTTTTTAAAAATCTCACATTAACACCAGAAAATACTTCGAAAATATTTAGATCAAAAATATTTGATTAATTATTTTGTAAGTATATTTAAATTTGATGTTTAAATTAATGTTTAAGTGACGTAGGAATTGAAAGACTTTCAACCATGTAAATACTCTTGATAATTTACCTGTTTAACCTCGCAAAAGAATTTATCATTATATATTGAAAATTTGAGAATATGTATGGGAATAATAATAAAATTATAAGATTAATAAAATAAATATGAAATCAAAACAACAAGTGAACCAGGTTTATAAAACACACAGAGTAAACCAACACAATCGGGACGTTAAATTGAGATAACAATTATAAATTTAGAACAATGTTCTTCCTCGTGTTACACATCCATGGTCTGTGTATGGAAAAAAGACAAAAACGACTTAAGATTATGTCTAAAGATTTTCAAATAGTAAATTCAGTTTCAGAAAGACCAGAATTTTCAGTACCTCATATAAATGGAATATCAGACTTCCAGTGAGGAATCAATTAACTCAATTCTATTGGTTTACGTAATGCTTATTGCAATTAGATTTTCGGAAATTTTCACAGATATAAATGACATACCTACCAAGATTAAGCAAATTTTATTTCATATAAATGCCATTTAGAATCACAGCTACACAAAACACCTTCCAATAATTGATAATGAATTACGGAGAGCTATATTATAGAAAAGAAACCTTAGTGCATTTAAATGACACCATAATATTTTCAGATTCAGAAGCAATGACGTTAGTATATCTAAACAATCTGTTGTTGCATTTTTTGTACTGGGCCCATGATTTTGTTCCTCGACCGATCGGTTCGCTTTTGTCGGATTTCACAATGAACGATCCGCCCGCGTCTTTGTCGATATAACAACTCAACTAGAGAAACAGGTCTTCCGTTAGTGCACTTTCCGATTCGTTCTCGGTGATTGTCATCGTGACCGACAATCGTCCAGTGAGAAATTGATCGATAAAATTCCAATTTCCATTACGACCAAACGATTTCGGATAATCCTCATTCGGAGATGAATTGAGTATCGATGGAATTCGGAGATCTTTTTGAAGCGCTCGAACGATTTCCGCCAAACAATCGTTGGTATCCTGTTGCATCAACACTGTTGATTCTTCGCCGGCTTTATCGATCGATGCGGTCGATGTTGTGGCAACGAATTGTGGACACATATCGTACAGAGACTTGACGAGCATCACCGGTTGAATCGGCACATCCGAGCTGTCTATACTCGCGATCAATCCGACGAGATTCGACACGAATCAAGAATGAGGTTCACGCTGCTCGCTGAGACTCGATGAAACGTATTTGATGGAGGGATTCAATTCGGGAATCGTCCATAAACCTTGGATCGTCGAGTTTAGCTAACTCGTGTTGCCGATGTTCTTTAATTCTTGCGGCGATTTGAGAAATTTTGTGATTTGACTGTCGCTCATGTCTTCGATAAATTACGGCCAATTTTCTTTCAGTTTGACAATATAATGTTTGCGCCAATCGTGAGACAATTCATGAAGAGAGAGATAACTCGGATTCATGATTTTATTTATATTCAATAATTCTTGATTAAACAGATCATCATGATGAAGTTGAATTACTTTGTAGAGTATTCATATAGTGGAAATTCATATTCAAACTAGAAGGAAATATGTTCATGGACATTCAAAGTCGACAATTACTAACGATCGAACATACATAGGGTATAGAGGTCGAAGAAAGCAAAATATCAAAAATCTGTCTGAATAAATGTATAGGAACCCATTTTAATCACTTTAATTTTTAACCAATAAAATTTTGACTAAATATTTTAACAATTTATTTAATTCTCCATTTGCTCAGATAATAAGATTAAAGTTATTAATTAATAGACTGATGCAATCTTACGAAAGCTTTGACAAAGATTGTTTGGAGGATAATAAAACTTGTTGTAGTAATAAAAATATTAAAAGTAATATTAATGTTGTTAATATGGCAACACACGACCATGTGACTCCGAACATCAAATTTCCAGAAACATTCGACGGATCTGAGATCTGAGATCTGTGGGTTATTTGTTCCTTGCCATTCATTTTTTTCTGGCATCTTGGTCTCTTTCTTTAAATCTATTATTGTTCATGTATTATTGCGTTCTAATATGGTCATTTTTATTGCAATAAGAACACTTTATATATGGACAGTTTCTTCGGATCTGTCCTTCTTCGTGGCATGCCCAGCATTTAAAAACTTTTGAATAGTTATTTCTCAGTTTTTATTCATTATTTCTTTGATTAATGTACCTATTTTCGAAATTTCATTATTGATTTCGTTCTTTATAGTGTGGTTTACGTTTGCCTACCGTTTTCCATTCATCATGTTTACCTACCGTATTGTATGCCGCAACTGTTTCTTCTTTTCCATTTTGCATAGTTCACACATATTTGAAACTACATCTTTTATGTCCTTTGTTTCCGTAGCTTCTCTCAATTTCAATTCTCTTTTCACCTCATAATCATCAACCATATTCATGCAAACAAGGTTAAGCAGCTTTTTCTTAGAAAGTTTACTTTCTGTTAATATCGTTACTAATTCTTCGGCTTTTTGAACGTTTCTTCTGGATCTGAAGATCCAGACTGGAGATTTAAAATATCCTTCATTGTGTCAAGCAGAGATTTTTCTTTCACAAATGCTGTTTTCAGCTTTTCTTTATACGTATTTCCATCTGCTTCTGAAAATTTTGTGATTGCTGATGGAGTCATGAAGATTGTCACCATCACTAATCTTCTATCTTCTGTTATACCCATAATATCCGCATAAAGTTCGAAATTTTTTATGAAGTCATCTAATTTCGACTAGGATCCATCAAATTTTTCGTGTCCCATAATGTTCGCCGTCAAATGAGTTGTGGTCGCCATATTAACAACATCAATATGAGTTTTACAACATTTATTAATATCACAAGCGCATTCACTACTTGACATTTTTCTTAATCAATATATTTCTGAGTTCATACTAATTATTTTCAATAAATGAAAATCTGTTAATAAAAAATATTAATTATAAAGAATCTAATTGGTTAAAATTAAATCTAAACATTTTTTAAAAAATAACATATTAAATTAATATATTAAAATTTTAAATTACATTAAAAAATAAATAATACATTCAAAAATTATTTTAAATCTTTTAACTTTAAAATTAAATTAAATTATTTTTAATTAGTAGGAATCAAAAGAAAATACCAGTCATTAATCTATGTAGGAGAGGCACATTGCGAATCAACATACAACATGCACAATATAAACACACAATTCAAAACATTCCTCACAATTACAATTAATGGGAAGGACGGGATTGTATATTTGAACAAAGAATGTTCATCCTTGGCTGAATTGATGACAATGAAAGACGAAGATCTCATTCAACTTGCAGATGGTTTCGAAATTTAGTTTTAATTGTTACCATTGATGAAAATACCTTCTCGCACAGGTAGGTAGAAGTAAACGGAATTAAAATTGACATGACTAGTTCAGAAAGTTGAGGATATTCATTTTTAACAAGTATCCAAAATTCAGCTAGTGGTACTGTATCAAATTTTCTTTTTAGAGTCCCATCAGATGAAAATTCTAAAAGCTTTTCCTGCTGTGATATTGAAAGATGACTTATTGTGTCAATGTTATTTAATGGGCTCCTGATCCACTCATGCTTAGAAAGAGATACTCATCGAAATACTTACCAAAATGAACTTTAAGATTAGTGAGATGAATTATTACTAATAATTTTACTTCGTGAAAATGAAGTTCGTTATCATTTAAAAATGCATTTAAGTTTTCAAACATTGCAATGTTGTCATTTTCACAGTGCGTCTTCCAAAGAGTTATTTAATTTATAAACCCATTAATTTTGTTGTTTAGTTAAAACCGCCATTATTTTTCGACCAACCTAATATATAATTTGCTATTGACCTTTTCCCATAGCAATAACTATAAAGCCTATTTAAACCTTAAACTTGCAAGTATATAATAAAATTGTTTTTACTCTAAAACTTCTAATAATTCCCACGCAGAAAATTTTGTATAGAATATGTAGCTTAGATGATGATAAGTGAACAAAAGAGGATTAAGCTTTATTATTTATCTCGAACGCCTTATCAACAAATACAACATTTTGCCAAAGTAGGGGAAAAAGGTATGTTCTCCACCACTCCCCCCCCC
>MQRK01214125.1:29438-41642 GCA_001938485.1 Girardia tigrina | reverse complement strand
ATGTAAAAAGACCTCCATCACTATCACACAAATTTGGTCCAGCACGACGCAAGCTATCATCAGTAATAATTCGCCCATTGAATTGGCGATCGAAAGCACAAGCGACTGCGTACTTCAGATGTTTTTATCAATAATGGAGGTCTGTGGCCGTCCTGTCTTGCATCATCCCTGCAGTCTTCATAACCTTTACTGAAACGCGTGATATAATTGAAAGAAATTGTTTTTAATGTGTTATCTCCATATACAATCGTCCACATTTCATGAATTTTCTGTGAGTTTTACTAAAGTTCCACAACAAATTCGATGTTGAGTCATGTTTCATCTGTTCATCAATTTCCATTGTATATAAGAAAAATCAGTTAGAAAAATAGATGCAACTATACCTCACGAATTGAATGATACATTAGTTTCAAAATATGAATAAAAATAGTTTCTTTGTATTAAACTTTTGCTACATTACATATTTGACAACCTAATAGAAAGAGACGACCACCGTACATCTTTCAAGAAATACTTCAGGTCAAACTCAGGATGAGTGGTTGCGACGAATGATTTGTGGTTTTCTTGTCTCTAAAAGATCGGACATTAAATAAGGTTTCAATTAAGTGACGCTTGACTGCAAGATCAGTGACCGTTTTGATGTGACTGAAGCTGGATTGTAGTTATTCACAATTAATGGTCTGATCTCATTGTGATTTACTGGAAGCCTTTCAATTATATCGTGGTTAGAATTTATATAATTGTTGATGAATTTCTGTCTTTATTGTTTTTAATTATTTATATTTTAAATAACTAGATAAAATGCACCACAGCAGACTTCAAAATTAGGTTTTTTTATTCTTAGCGGGGACCATACAGTCTAATAATTGTCGATCTTAGATCTTGGATAACCTAGACATTTTTTCTTTCTGTCCACTGAGACGTGAAACTGTAAAAGGCCTATTCTTTACAATTGCTTCATCTTACCTTCCTGGCGTCAATGATTTTAAAATTGTTTTAAGCTTTAAGAACTAATGTGATTTGATTCCACCTAAACGGTGCGATTAAATCTTTTGAAAACAAATGCAATTTTTGATAATTATTAAACAATCGATGTTAGGTGAGATCTGCTTATTCGGAATGCAATGTCAGCAATTCTCGTCCGACTGTCCCCAACCAAATCGTCAGCGAGTGTATCTGGCTTATCTTGATTCAGTACAATATTTCCAACCAGCTCTTCTTCGGACCGAGTTCTACCACCGCTTACTGATCGCATATTTTGAGTTTTGTAGTCTTCAAGGTTTCTTGTATGCTCATATTTGGGCTTGTCCCCCCGCTGATGGAGACGAATATATTTTCCACTGCCATCCACCTCAACAGAAACTGCCAAAACCGAAGCGATTACAAGAATGGTTGGATATATTAATTTTATACTCATTTTCGTTTTCTATGTCATATTATATTAATAATTAATATTTTGAAAGGGACTTGAAGAAATGGTGAAGAGAGATAGGGGCATTAAAATGACCGTTTCGGATTTATTAAACATTTTAAGACACATACACATTAACTATAATTTGATACTTTTGAAAAATAATTTAGTTAACGCTTTTTCAAGAAATTGATTATTGAACATGTTCTGTATTTTCATACTTGATCAGCAGCAATTGTAATTTACAGGGTATTGCATTTCTATATTAGACACAAAAATTGAAAATATTTTTTTTATTTACCCCAAATACCATGGTAAGAAAAGAAAGGAAAATGTTTACAGAGGAAAAGAAGGATTTAATACTTCGATTATCACATGATGAGTCTATGACTATGAAAAGAATTTCTTTAATGGTCGATATAAACGTCAGGACGGTGGCATCGGTTATCCGGGGTTCAAATAACCCATACTCCGTAATTACTTCTTCTAATTCCGTTCCAGCTCCTCCACCACGTTGTGATGACCAAGTTGTCAGAAACATCGTTGCTTGTCACAACGACCTGACTCTGACGGAGATAAGTGAAGAATTGTATACTAGACTTGGTGTAAAGAAATATAATTCTACAATCTGTAGAAAGTTAAAGAAGCTTGGCATTTCAAGGAAAAGACTTTCTTTAATCCATGAGGAACGTAATTCCCAGGATAAAATTGATAAGAGCTAAATTGATATATGCTAGTGCTATTTCGCAATACAGCCCTGACAACCTCGTTTTTTTGGATGAGACAGGATTCAATAGCCATACATCGCGTTATTATGGATATTCAGCCAAGAACGTTAAAGCATACATACAGGTTCCTGCAAACAGAGGTACAAACTTCAGCTGCCTCTATGTTATCTCTTATGAAGGACTGGTCGCGTATGAAAAGCGTCGGGGTAGGGTTAGGGTTTTTTAAGGAATTCCCCGAGTCTTCTAGCTGCCTATTTTAGATCTAACCCGGAGAAGATTCTAATCATGGACAACGCGAGGTTTCATCATGCGCGAATAACTATCGCTAAGTTAGAGGAATTAGGTATTACGTATATGTACCTTCCTCCATAATCTCCTCAACTGAATCCGATCGAGTTTTTTTTCGATGATTAAAGCCCGTTTTAATGGTATACTTAACCCCGCTAATACTGTCGAAGTTGATCTTGACTCTGTTCTTATGAGTGATTTTAGAGCTCCGTGTCTAGGATTTTATGATAATATGCTCAGATGGGTTGAGAAAGCAAGGTAAAGACTAGATTTTATATAATAAACGAATTTGTATAATTTTTTATTTTTTTTGTGTAATATAGAAATGCAATACCCTATAATTTGTAAAATATTTAACCACTAGTTTAAATGGAAGATTATTAAATATTTTTCATTTTATTAAGGTATCATTAAATATTAATAGTAAATTTTTAAAATTTATTTCAAGAATTTGGACGGTCTTACTTTGCCAATTTCGAATATTAATTAATAAGTTTTAGTGTCTCGTAATGTAGATCAAAGACATACTATAGAACAGAAAACTCATACTTTAAATTGGGCAGAATAAGGCTCTTTCAATTCTTAAAATCCTTTATCAAAAAATTAAAAAAACTTGCTATTAATATTTAATGATATCTTGAAAAAATAAAAATTAATATTTAATATTTACTGTTGGGTTCTTGATCAAGATTAGAATTTATCAACACAAAATTTTATTTCTATAACAATAACAATTATTTAAACAATCTTTCTTGATGAAATTTTCTTTTGTTTTCTTTTTTGACCAGATTAATTACACATAAAAATACTGGATTATATAAATGATAAATTAAATTATTAAAACGTTAATTTAAAATGGAATTTATTATTTTTTTGATTACCTTAAATTTATAATATTTTATAAAATTTCTTTAAAATACATAATAAAATCTACACAATTGAATTTTTATTGTACATCCTTTTTAAAACGTATTTTAGCTAATTTACAACGATTTCTATCAATTTAATTGTTTTTAATTCAATATTTTATTTAAAACCCAGTTAATATTTATATACTTAAATACAAAAAAATAATTTAGAATATTTAAATTTATTGTTATACTCTAAAATTGATTATAAATTTTTAATGGTTGTTTTATTTTAAAAAAGCTGTTTAAAAATACAATTATTTATCACATTATTAATTTACAGAATTTCCAACAACTTTAATTTTTAAAAATTATCTGTTTTTAAAAACTACATTTCTATCAATCAAAAATTCGTTACTTTTTGTTTGACAATAACTTTTAAAATTAATTAAAGATATTTTGAATTATAATTCTTTAGAAAAAACTTTTAATTTTAGATATTTTTTTATTTTAGAAATTATTTATCAAAATTAATTATTTCAAAAATTTTAAGAGTGCACCGGCTCCTCACATCTACTATTAAAAGCAAAAGCATTAAAATAAATATTCAAATATTTTAGAAATTATAATTGCTGATGATTATGTGTAACTTCGACACATTAAGTTCAAGTTCAGTGATTGTTCTCAATTCAACGATACTGGTGCATGTGACGGACTTAATACTCTTATGAAATGATTCACTAATAATATGTGTCAAAGGGGAAAATAGAGTCTAAGATTAGGCTAATGTTTCACCGTATCCATACTCACAAGACAAATTATAAGTGTATCGGCAATTTCAAAATGGGCACTGACATTTCAAAAGAGACTTTCAGCAAAATCGAAAACCAAAATATAGTTGTTAGGATTTTGGGAAATTTACATTAATTTTGAATTTTAGTATTTAAAATCTCTCAAAGGAATTTAAAATATTTATAAAATATTTTAAATTAAAGTCTAAAATGAGAATTTTATTATTGAAACATCAAAGAAAAATATATTAAAAGGAAATAAGAATGTAAAATGGAAGAAAACTATAAAAAAGAAATTTTTTTAAAAATAAAGATTTCTTTGAAATAAAATTTTTTTATTAACAAAAATGAAAGTTTAATCAAAAATTTGTTTTTAATAAAAATCTTATAATAATAAATTGGAAAAGTTTTGTAAAGATTTTCTTTAAAAAAATAAAAAAAATTATGTTATAATATTAATTTTGAAGATTTCTAATCGAATTAAAATAAAAGAATTTTAATAAAATTTGTAAAGGATAAAATTTAAATAAAAGTAATGTAAAATTAATTTTGAAATTCACAAATAATAAATTAAGTATTTGTATTTATATTTCATTTATCTTTATGTATAAATGGTTTGTGCAAAAGAAAAACTTTTCCTCGAAAATTTGTTGGAAAATATGTTATTGTATTATATTAATAAAATTTTGGTGTTATGACTTCAACTTTTGATATCGAACCTAACAATTGTCAACGCTAATCTTATTTACAAATTTAACTATCACTGGTGTCCAAACTCGTACATTGGAGAGACTAATTGTCACCTGAAATCACGGATTGGGACACATTCACATTTGAGTAGGTCGAGGAAGGTGGTATGTCACTGCAAATGTTGTAGAGATTTTGATTGACATTCTGAGAGGCAGTGTCGTGAATCAATGCTAATCAGACACTAACCATTTGAATCATTGTTAACACATTAATGAATACGCAAAATCGGAAAAGTAAAACAGCTTCAATATTGTTTTTTTATTTTATTTTAAATAGAATATCGGGATCACAGAAAAGATTGGATTTAATGTTCAGGATAAATCTGAGTGGTTCCATCGCTCTTAAAGTACATAAAGATTGAAAGTACGTCGTTTTTTCAAACGTCAGTCGATATCATTGTGCGATGCCGCACTCCGTTTACCGCCACTGTCTTATCATTATCATCCTCGAAAAAGTGCGGACCAATGACTTTCTTCCAGCATACCCCGCACTTAAGAGTAATGTTTACTAGTCCGTGATTTGAGATGACAATTGCTCTCACCAATAACAATAGTTGCGGATATATACATAATTTACTGACAAATATTGATTACTAATTTATTTAATTTCTAAAATAAAGTAACACACAATAATCTTTATCCCCATTCTCATTAACCAATCACCGACAGAGCTGTCGATTGTCGTTTGACAAAACGGTGTGTTCTCTCAACCTTGTGTACTTTACTAATAGTGATGGAGACCACTCAATGTTCTCCTAAACATCAATTGCAAAACAATCTAATTATGCACGGTGCTTTTTTGTGATTCCCGATGTTATTTAAAAGAAGCATTGGCCAATGACTCCTGTCGAGCATACGCCGCACCTTTTAACTATTTGTGGATTTTCAGTAGCCCGATTTGAAGAACAGTATGTGCGAATAACATCGTTATGGGGAATCTAGGAGCGTCATCTCTTGTGTAGGCTGGTAAGATGTAATATATTCATTGAATAATTTGGTGGTGCCACAAGTTACTTCGATTGCATCGACGGCCAAATTTAAACAAACCATTATTCCCTACTATATAATATCACAGAAACAACTTTTCGATTTGCAATCAAATTGGTAGAGCCGTAGAAAAGCTAAAACTGAGAATAAATATTTATATATTTTTACATATTTTTTCGGCGGAGAAACACCTGTCCCCTAAATATATTGATAGAACAAGGGGTACTGAAGTCTTGAATCCTTTTCAGACACCAGAACATGTCCAAAATGACGAGGACAGTTCTCGTAAATTTGTCTTCTGTGTCGCGGAGCAGTCTCACGACATCCACAGTCTCCATCACCAAATAGAATAATCAAATTGGATTTTCTGAGCGCTACTTGATATAGAATTTCCGTCATTAAGAATTAATTAGAGGTGGCAGAGAAGCGAAACTTGACTAAATGTAAACTAAAATAACAACAAACTATTGTAAATAACAAAACTGGTTTCATTGTGTAAATAATTGCGATTTAATGAACTTTTCTGAACACGTTTCATATATTCTCATGGGATATTTGCACAAATAATAATAAATATCATAGTTGAGCAACTTGTGACTTGGAAATTCTCTTTTATTCTTCATGTTGCTTCCATATGGGACCTACTTGTTGTTCTCTTCCTCGCGACTGAAGGAATGAGCTTCAATCGGTTATGGTGAAATGGTCGATTTGACAGATGATAGATTTGATAGGGGCAATTTAGTTTAGAGAGCTATGGGATGATTGAGGAGGTTGTATATGTGAGGAAGATGCCCGAATGTTTTGTAGAGTCCGTAGGGCAGAGTGGCCGATACTTGGTCTTGATGGCTTTTATTATTTGAAAAGAACTTAATTTGAGCTATGATTTTAAATATTTAGTAGTTCCAGTTTTAAATTACTAAATTAATATATTTAATATTCAAGTTAAAATATAAACCAATAATATTTTCGACAATTAAATTTAATAATTATTAGCTGCTACTCTCCTTGAATTTAGAAAAAGATTAATGAAATTTAGAAAGTGATTAATGAACATTTATCAATGGTAAAGGGTTACTGAATCTTCAAGTAATGTCTGAAGGTAGTACCTCGGCGTTCTTAGTTGACAAGATTTCTAAAGTGGGACTGTAAAATGTTCCATGAGTATCATTGTTCTTCAACTGTCCTGATATCACAAGATATAAGGAAGAGAAGATGATCATATTTGTCCTTACTCAGCTGATTGTACATGAGTCCGCCTTAAGTATCCACTTGATTCGACCAAGCCTATCCATCAATTATATAAATTCATTTATAAACATATCGAAGACTTTTAAATTTTTCGTGATCCATTGTTGTAAACCAAAATGTTTTACTTAATTATTTTCGTTGGTAACTGTGAGAATTTCGGTAATCTTATTGAATGAATTAAATTATGTAGTTATATATTATGCCGGGAGAAAGGTTGTTGTGTGCTTTGTTTGCTCCTTTAAATAGTTAAAGTAAATAAAATCCCGATCAAAATGCTGCTCTTATTTAACATGAGGACCTTGTAGGGCAATGTCTTCCACTTTTCTATGTCTGAAAATAAATTTATGTAACTGTATGTGTAATGACATGACGAAAGAGTAACATAACAATAAATTCACAGGTATGTGGCCATGCTCGATAAGGCCATTCAGGAAGGCATTATCTATGATTATTGCGACATTTTCTCATACGCCTTCAATTCCAAGCTGATGAGCGTTTCTGAACTACCGTATTTCGAGGGAGATTATTGGCCGAATGCGCTTGAGGAACTTCTGCAGGAGATTGCTGGACAGTCCTCTAATTTAGACACGTATCCAGTTTCTAAGAAACGGAAGAAAATTAAAAAGGTTCCGTCAAAAGTGGCCTCTAAACGGCGTCGGCAATCAGATCAGTCTATTGATAACAGCAACGAAGAGAGTTGTTCTAGTGAAGAAACGATTTTGATGACGCGATTATTTGATTTACTCGAGCGCCGAAAAGATAATTTTCTAGTTGTTCGTCTCTCTAATAATAATAGTGTCTCTGATGAACCTCAATCTACGCCTTCGTCATCAGAAACCACTGAAACAAGTTTATCGCAAATGGGGGAACTGATGGACGGGAGGGATAGGTTTCTGTCTCTGTGCCGCGAGAAACGTCTCGAGTTCTCGAGTGAAAGACGAGCACGATTTGCAACTCTTTCCCTTTGTTACGAGCTTCATCTAGAGCTAAATGGGGGTGTGTTATACTCGTGTAATCGCTGCCACCGACTCTTGATTGATGAGGAGCGTTATACTTGTCTTTCTCCTGAGTGTGTTGAGTTTGAACTGTGTGTCACTTGTTCTCAGGTTCCCCGATCCCATCCGCATCAGTTGACTCGTGTTTCCCCTCACGATACACTTGTAAATCCTCCAGATCTTCCAAATCAGTCTGATCAATCAGTAGCTCAATCCAATATCCAATCAGTTCAGTCGAGTCCGTCAAACGCCCAATCGGTTTCATCAAATTGTCAGTCAACCAATCAGAATGCAATCGAAAACAAACGGCAGCAATTAGCGGCTGCCGTGAGAATGCTCCAACATTCGTTCTCGTGTAGGGACGCCGAATGTCGTATCACAAACTGTCTCGATTGGAAGAAGCACCTGACTCATATGTCTCAGTGTCGCTTAGGCCAGAACTGTGGTCTTTGTCAGCGACTAGAGCGGCTGTGCGCGTTACATGTGAAACTGTGCCGGGACACGAGTTGCGCCGTGCCGTCTTGTGTTAGAAACCGGCGGCTGACCGTCCAGTCACGACTTTTGCATGCGACAAGCGAAAGAAGACGAATTGAAAATGAGAACAATGACGGTGTTAGACGACTGGCCACTCCATGTCAGCCGAATGGCACTCAATTCCAGCAATTTCCGTCAAACAGTCAGATCTATATTATCCAAAACCGAACGAACCCTAATCAGAATCCTCAGTTGTTATGTGTTCCCCGTAACAACGCACAATACCATCAGACATATCGATCTTTTCCTCCTGATTCTACCAATACAAACAGTAGTGTCACGTATTTGTATAAACACCCCAACGTTATCGCGAACAGCAATCCCAACAGTTTCTCCACTGTCGATAGTGTTCCAAACAGTTTTTATTTTTACAACAACAATAATATTAGTAACTCCACTAACGTCTGTCCCGATATGAAAGTTATTCCCAACTTCAACCAGAATATCTGCTACAATACCGGCAATGTGATTCACAACTACAGTAATATTGCCTATGCTAACAATAAACTGCTCAACGCAAATGTTGATTATAACGGATTCTCTAACAATGCCAATATGATGCAGATCAACGCCAATAATGTTGCCAATACCATCAACGCCGTCAGATATAATGGCAACGGCACCACTGCCACTTCCAGCAGCAATACTCAGAGGTACGTTGCCAGTAACGCCGGTGCAGCAAGGACCACCAATCCAAGCGGCCACAACAATAACTTTGTCACCAGAATCATCAATACCAGCAGTAACTCTCAGAGAAGTCCCAATATTTCCGTCGGCAATGATAATTATTCAAATAGAAACGTCGCAAATACCTTCGCCAATAACAGCGGTATTGTGTATATGAATAACGTCAACATTCACCATGGAAACGTCAATGTTCCCTCTGACAGTGACAATACCAATCAGAGGTACGCCGTTACCAGCTTCTCCGACGGCAATAATGTTCCTCTGAAAATTATCAACGGTCACAATATCGGTCAGAGAAACGGCGCCCATGTTTCTATCAGTGGCGATACTCACAGCAGCAATACTCACTGAGGTATCGCCGGCAGTGGCTGATCACGCGTGGACAGAACTCGCTCAGTCGCCACTCATCCTCCCGCGTCTCTCGGATCGATGATCGGATAAATGCCGATGCACCTGTCTCTCCATCGATTGCTCCCAATACTCAACGATTCCCATCCAGTTCGTGTGACGCCACAATGTTCCCGCGTCTCATTTGTCGATTGTGATTACTCCGTTCTCCTTCTTTCCATTTGATCTTTTATCAGTTCGTTCAACCTAAAATTTATCGATATAAATTTGTTTTGTTTTTTAACTCTTTTGATTATTATTATTTACATTTCTAAGATAATGAATGCCGCCTAGCGACTATTGTGCCTGTGTGTGTGCGCGTGTGCTTGTGTGTGTGTGTGTCTGCCAGTGCACCTGTGCTCCTATATCATTGTTTGTCGATTTTCTATTCCGATGTTTTCTCTACTATTTATAGTTGATATTTTATGGTCGGTGTCCATTTGGTGCTCACGGCTGTTGCCGGATCCGTCGACCGGATGTCAGCCGGACGGTCTC
This sequence comes from Girardia tigrina, assembly GCA_001938485.1. NCBI lineage: Eukaryota > Metazoa > Platyhelminthes > Tricladida > Dugesiidae > Girardia > Girardia tigrina. Next base: position 31,494 of record MQRK01214125.1, on the reverse strand, counting down.
AAGTGCTTTATTGATTATTACTATTTATTGAATCGCTTCTGTAACCGCCTTGTACATTTTGTAATAGGGAATTAAATTTTTGTTTTTTTGTCATTGTTTTGCAAGTTCAATTCGAGGACCATCTGAGTTCGATTGCCTCTGGGTCGCGGACATCCGTTGAGTGCGCGTTGACATGATCATCTAGGGAGTATGGCGGAGCGATGGACTCTATTTAGAAGATAGACTAAGAGAAAGGAGCGAGACTACCGCATATACTCACGCGTTCAGACCAAGTTTTGGGAGTGACAATGGAAATATTTCCATCAGTTCGTATTTATTTAGTTCTACACAAAAGATAATTCATACAGGGTGTTCTAAACACGGTCACAAACTAAGTATCAGTAGTCCGCTGGTCTCCAAATAAAACTAAAATTATATAAACCTTGCACTCTTGAAAATTCTTCTTTTGTAGTTTAGATTGTTCATTTACATCATTTGTTATCAAAATAACGATGTAGATGTGTACATGGAACATTTCAATCTCTTGAATTAGTATAGAAATCACGAAAGATATAGTGAAAAGGAGAGCGCTGAATGCAGGGAATACCTTCTAAGTTATATAATGGATTTTAGGGGTGACAGACCATGTGAATGAATGAGAAGTAAAATGTATATTAAAAGTTACTTATCAAATATCAAAATATTGCAAACTATGTCTAAGGTAAACAATTTTTATGGTCGCACCATTTCTTTGGAACTATACTCTGCTCTATCATGATATTTTAGTACAGTCGAATATCGATATTACGAATTTCAAGGGACCGACAAAAAAATTCGTTATATCGAAAATTCCACTATGATCAGGGATTCCAAAAAATAAACCGGACACATTGAAAATGAAACATTAATGGGATTGATTAATCTTTCTTGCTTCTATTTACATATATAACTGGTTACCTTGTTTCGTGCGACTCTCCAGCACTGCAGATTTTCTTCTGAAGGGTGCAATATCCATTTCTTTCGTTTATGAGATGACTTAGTTCAGTTTTGCAACCAGTTTCCCTTTTGAGGTGTCCTTTTGACCTTCCGGTACTTTTCCAGTAGTGTTGTAATAACTTCCCCAATGGTTCACTGAAGCTTGAACGACAAATTTTTACGGTCGTGAGTTACAAGATCTCTCTGAATGCTTTCAGACAGTTCTTTTCCGGCTTCCATTTCGTACTAGCTGTCTAATATCTTTTTGTTATATGTAAATATTTAATATAACACCAAATTTAATGCTAAATATAAGAAAAAAACAATAATAAATCGTAAATCAAATATAAGAATAGATTAAAGAAAAATTTAATTCTGAATTCATTTAATGATAGTTCATAACATGGCACTGCACAAGAAAATAAAATGAATAAAGTATATACATTTGTGAAATAAAAATATATAATTCAAAATATTAATAATTATGTATTATTCTGTTTTCGTGACTTCTCTATTATCAATTATGTCATCATAATACATTCAAGTCTATTGAGGTACCGGGCACAATGGTGGCGACCAGCACCTCTTAATTATGCGGAGGTTCACCGGCGGGAAAGAACAGCCGACCGTTTCGCTATCGTTCGTGATCCCTCAGATTCTATCGGTAACAGTTAGTTAAGATAATTTATCTTGTCCAAATGAACTCAAATAATTTTTAACTCACTTCAATAATGAAAATGACCTTTCACTAGTCATTGACCTTATAGTCAGGATTAAATATATTCTTAATATCATTTCAACATTTGGAAATGTAGAAACTGCGAAATTTCCGAAGGTGAATTAAATTGGTACTTTCAATATCGTTGTTATAAGATTCAAATATTTTTGTGTTCTCTTTAATATCGTCAGATTTTACATTTAGAAATGATACTTCAAATATTTTATGAACTGAAGAAAATGCTTCTTTCCTGATGCAGAGCTGTTGAGCTAAGGTATATATCAATGGTATATTATGTCATATAACATAAAATGTAAGGGGGCATTGCATAATTACATAACGCCAAAAATAGCCATTTTTCATCCACCCACCCACCCTGTAACG